>ML682039.1:3614645-3722503 GCA_007922195.1 Podocnemis expansa
GTACACTGCCACAGCCCCCTGCCTCCATCCGCCCCACGCGTGTTCACCTCCACAGCCCACACGCGGGCACCATGCCCCCGAGGCACAGGCAGGACCCAGCTCCCCGGATGGGGGCCCCCCACACCCCGTCTTGCCCGTGCCCAGCCAGAGCCGCCCTGCGCCCCCCTCCTCCCCCCCGGCGCGGCGCGGCCGGGGTCTGCGGCTGGGACTGACCGAGGAGCAGCAGCACCAGGAGCAGGATCCGCAGCGGCCCCCGCAGGTCCCGGCCCATGGCAGCCCCGCGCCCGGCTCCCGGCTCCCGGCTCCAGCGACCGTGCGGGGCCGCGGCTGCTCCGGAGCGCGGTCGGGGGCGGGCGGCGGGCGGCTCCGCCCCGGGCTCCGGCCAAGCGCCCTCCGCTGGCGCCCGGCGGCTGTGCGGTCCCGGGTCCCGGGTCCCCTCTCCGGCCAGGCTAGGGACCCCCGCCGGCACCAGCAGCCCCTGGCCCAGGCCGTGTTTCTTTCCCCACAGGTGTGCCCTGGCTCGGGTTACCAGATGCCAGGCAAGGGAGGACGTGCCGTCCTTTTTACCTTCACCTCCTCCCTCCAGCAGGCTTTTTAAAATAGGAGATTTTGTCTGACTTGGGTGCTAAAGGAGGCTGGAAGGCCACAGAATGCCTTATTGTTAGGGGAAAGCATTCCAGGACCCCTAAAAACGGCAGACTATGACATTAATACAACATTTTTTCCATGTGTCCTCCAATGTCTCCTTTTCATACTTCCCTGTCCTCCCTTCCAGGCTTTGGTAGCTGGTAACCCTAGCCATGGCGCAGGTGTGCCAGGGAATTTTCTGAAAAACTCCTCACCGGTCCAGATTGGCACCTAAATGTTCAGGAGTTCATGTGGAGAGGATATGGCGATGTGCCTCTGGACAGAGCCATAACTCCAACGGGCCAAGTGGGCAAAGCCCCAGGCAATGCCGGGTGGCTCAACAGACCCGCTCTGTTAAAGGGCAGATTTTGCAGTGCCAGCTCCAAGCGCTGCTAACGGCAAGAGGCGCGTTCCGCCCAGGCGGCAGAAACCGGCATTACGGCTCTGCCTCAGAATAATTAAAGGTTTCAAGGTGTGCCACAGCAGAGAAAAGGGTGGGAAAAAACTGGCCTAGGGCACCAGCCTGCAACTGCACAGCCCAGCCAGCACCGCATCTCTGCTGGCTGCTCTGCACTGCCAGCGGATGGACGCACACCAGGCGGGCAGCGGGTTGCACCTCCACTCTGCAGTGCCTGGCTTCAGGTGCCCAGGGCCGTGGCAGGCCAGGTTGATCAGAGCAGCCAACCAACAGAAGCCAGCAGGGCCAGGAGCACAGCTATGGGTGGGCCTGGGTGGGGCGTGGCCTACCCACTTTGAAAGCTGGCCCAACTCAATCAGATTTTATTTTTATCGCCTGTTTCATTTGTGATGCAGGCTTGTGCCCAACCATGTCAACCATACGGCCTGCCAAGAAATCAGTTCTGGCAACACCTCTGGGCAGCGCAGACCCCTCTGCGGAGCTGAGCCTAATTCTCGGCTCTTGCCCTAGGGTGATGCTCCAATCAGCCTGGAAATGTGCTCAGAGCCCACACCGACCCCAGTCGCTGTCTGTTTCACGTTAGCTTTTTTGTGCATTTTGCTGTCTCTGTCATTCCTAAGGATGGTGCTCCTCATCAGTCACTGACTGAGGGACTCTGGGTCACACACCAAACCAGACTGGTCTTCCCTCCCTAGGAGAGGCATGCCTTCTGGCAGGGTATCAGAGGTACAAGGGCTTAGGTCCATCCCAGAAGGGCAAAGGTTTCATAAGATTATTACAGTCCTGGGATATTAGAGCTGGTAATGTGTCTCTGGTGGTGTCATCCTCCTTATCTGGTCTCTCCATCAATCTCTTATCTCATCCATCAGCTTTGTTTTGGCATGAGATGGGGAAGCGCATTGCCCTCTGGGCTGGGCTGCTCTTGGCTGATGATACTTTTAGCCTTATTGAAATGCAGAGTGTTTGCTGTGTCAGTGACCTGTCCGCTTCATTATTTACCACTCCCTCAATTTTTGTGTCATTTGCACAATTTTATCAGTGGTGATTTTGTTTTCTCCCAGCTCATTAATAAAAATTTAAATAGTGTAGAGCCAAGAACCAATTCCTGTAGAAACATACCCGCTTGATGATTTCAAAAGGGGCAGCCGTGTTAGTCTAGTAAAGCAAAAAAAAAAAAAAAGCAAGGAATCTTGTGGCACTTAAAGACTAATAGATTTATATATTGCATGAGCTTTCGTGGGAGAAAATCCCTCCTCGTCCCACAAAAGCTCATGCGATACGTAAATCTGTTAGTCTTTAAATGCCACAAGACTCCTTGCTTTTTCTGCTTGATGATGATTCCTTGTTTAAAATAACATGTTGAGATCTATCAGCCAGCTTTTGATCTTTTCAACGTGTGCTTTGCCAATTGTATATCTTTCTAGTTCGACTGTGTTATCAAAATGTCATGCAATACCAAGTCAATTGCCTTATAGCAGTTAAAGTATATTACATCAACAACATTCCCTTTATCAATCAAGTTTGTAATCTCAAAAAAATAAAAAAGATACCAAGTTAGTTTGACAGGACCTCTTTTCCATAACTCATGTGGTTGACATGATATATATTACTGTCATTCAATTTTTTTTATTAATTAAGTCCCATATCACCCATTCAATTATTTTGCCCATGATCAGTGTCAAGCCCATAGATCTATAGTGACCTGTGTCACCCATTAGTCCTTTTAAAATTTTGGCACTATATTAGCTTTCTTCCAGTCATCTGGAACACCTCCCACGTTTGGAATCTCACTGAAAAATCAACATTAATGGTCCAGCAAATTCCTCAACCAGCTCTTTCAAAACATTGGATGCATAGTTTTGCAGTAGTTTCCCAAACTTTTGAAGTTGGGTAAGTCACTAAACAAGAGAGAAATTGTAGTTTATATCGAAGCAATCAAGGGTATGGACACTTATAACAGTCTTGTATCAGTGACCATTTATAAAAGCATCTGTGTACAACAATAAATTATCTCATCCACTAGCAAGGCAAGAACCACATGCAGTCAAGTCTGAAATGTTTTCCAAGTGGAAAGCTTAAAAAAATAACCAAGAGAAAATTCAAAAGCTCAATAAAAGAGTGAACAAATCAGTTCCAGACTCCTCTGATTTCGGGAGCTGCTTGTTCAGTGCAGCCTGATGCACTAGTGGCAGGTATTCTATTTCAGGCTCTCTTGCCTGGAGTCCAATTCAACCTCTAACATCTTGAAATAATTAACAGCTAAGAAACGGCACACATCCCCCACAGCCCAGCTGAGAGAAAATTAGACAAATGTAATGCAGCTGTTGCAAGAAAGCTGATGATCTTTTATCTGCTCTACAGGACCAGCTTCCCTCCTTGGCCCCCAAGCAGCACAGCAGCTTCCTGGAGATTTTAGCAGTGTTGATCTGGTTCCCACTGTACGTCTAGCCACCGAATAGCCAAGATGGAAAGCCTCACTCCCTCCATGCCACTATTAAGTTTAGCCTGGAACACTCCACACAAGAGATCCACTTTCTGGACACTACAGTACAAATTAGGGATGGACACGTCAGCACCACCCTGTGCCAAAAACCTAGTTACCTACCTCCCTCGAGCTGTCATCCTAAACACACCACACGATCCATTGTCTACAGCCAAGCCCTAAGACATGCCCGTGTTTGCTCTGATCTCTCAGATAAAGGCAGACATCTTCAGGATCTCTATCGGGCATTCTTAAAACCACAGTACCCAGCTGTGGAAGTGAAAAAAACAGATTGACAGAGCCAGGCGGGTACCCCAATGTCAACTACTACAGGAGAAGCCCAAGAAAGAAAACAACAGGATGCCTCTAGTCATCAGGCCTCTACAGCGCATCCTTAGGGACCTACAGCCTATTCTACCAGACAATCCCTCACTCTTTCACGCCTCCAGAGACAGACCTCTGCTTGCTAACAGGCAGCCCCTCCAACCTTGAACAGATACTCACCAGCAACTACAGACCTAACAACAGAACCATTAAAGCAGGCCCATATCCCTGCATCAAATGACATTGCCAACTTTGCCTACATATCTGCACAAAAGACACCATCATAGGATCTAATCAAGCCAGCTACTCCATCAAAGGCTCATTCACTCGCTCATGCACCAATGTGATTTATGCCATTATGTGCAAGAGTTGCCCCTCTGCCTTATATATTGGACAAACAGGACAGTCTCTGTGCAAAAGAATAAATAGCCACAAATCTGACATCAGAAATCTCAACACTCTAAAACCAGTGGGTCAGCATTTCAATCTTCCTGATCACTCCATTAATGATTTGGTAATTGTGGTGCTCAGACAGATGAATACCAGATCAAGGCTTCAAAGAGAAGCTGCTGAGATTGAATTTATTTGCAAATTCCATTGCATTACTTCAGGACTTAATAGGGACGTTAGATTTTTCTCTCATTACAACAGGTGATTTGACGTCTTCTTCCCCTGTATGCTGTTCCCCCGTGTTTGAATCTTTACAACTGTTTTGATTTGCTGTTACGGTCTGACCTGTTCCCATGACTTACACTTTCCTGCATTTATTTCCTTCCATTCTGTAAGTTCCCCCATCTTCAAAGCATCTGAAAGTGGGATTTTCTCCAACGAAAGCTCGTGCAATAAATATATTTGTTAGTCTTTAAGTGCCACTGGATTCCTTGTTTGTTTTACTGAACTAGACTAACACGGCTGCCCCCATGGAACTTCACCCTCTCCAGTTGCCTTGGGGCTGCTATTGGAGGTTACAGTCAGAGCTGGTGGGCTTCAGTTAGGCTTTATTGCAGGATGAAGCTTCTGCTTGCTTCACTTCTTTGTGCTGCTGTTTAACTCTTCCTTATTTGTTTGGGAGGAAGGAAAGGCCAATTGCTGTGAAAGGCAAGAAAAATGGAAAATTCACTGGGTGCCTACAGATAACCTCAATAACTATTGGGTTTAAGTTGAAGAATTTTGGTCACTTACTCAGAATAGTTTGAATTCTGCTCTCACTGACACTGGTGTGAGGCTTGTACTCTGCAATTTGTCACTGACTGGTGACTGCTGTGAGCAGTGACTGGACATTTTGCAGAAGAGTCACCTTTGTAGCAGAGATGCTTGTTTTCCTGTCCCCAGAAAATCTAATCAAATTCAGTCAGGTTATAAGCCTCTTTAAAAAAAAAATCACAGTTTGCATGAACTCGGTGGAGACTTACAAGGGCTTCCCAGCGTAAATCCTAGAAGCTGCCAACCACAGTGAGTGTGCTCCATGCAGCCCTTTCCCTGTAACTGCAGCTCTAGGCTGCTCCAGGCCAGGGTGGGGTTTGTGTGGAAGGGACAGTAAGGAGCCTCCTCTCAATGACTGCCTGACTGCATTCGAGCAATGTGGAGGAGGAAGCCATCCATCTGAATTGAATTGGGGTGGGGAGGAGAAGAGGCAGTGGGGTGGGTGGGAATAGGGACATGGAGCCTGAGGAGTGTGGGAAGACTGAAGCAGGCTGGAAAGAGGGACTGGGAGCCGGGGTTGGGGCACAGGCAGTGGAGACTGGGAGCCAGACAAGAAATTGGGCCGCACTGGGAGTCAGTGTCTGGGGAGCAGAGAATGAATTTGAATGAGGGTCAGTGCAGAGAGTCTGGGACTGGACTGGCTGGAAAGGAAGAGCGTGGGACAAAGAAGGGGGGGGCGAGTGTGGATGAGGAGCCTGGAGTGGCAGACAGGGACTGGGAGCAGTGGGGATTAGAAACATGGGTGTGCAGGGACAGGAGGCTGTGGCAGGGGAAGAAGAGAAAAATCCTGTGGGAACTGGGGCTGACTGGGACTGGGCTGAGAAACCCAAGAAGCGGAGACTGGGACTGGCTAGCTGAGGAGAATGGGGCTGGGTCACAGAGCCTGCGTGAAAGAGACAGGACTGGAAGGGATGGGGCAGATTTCATCCCCATGAAAGCATGCTCTCCCCTAGAGTCTGCAGTGGAGTCTCAAACAGCAAGTGCCATGAACGATTAAAGCCGTGACAAGAGGAGTTAGGTACATTGCTTAATGCACCAGTGGAAGAGAAACCAAGATCACTGAGTCAAACCCCTTCTCCGCCATCAGCCACTGACAAACTGTGTCACATCCCCCTCTAGTGCTGGTTCACAGAGAGGATCACGCCCTACCACTACTGACATTCACTCTGTTAGCTCACGGGGCAGAGAGCTATACCATGCTATGAAACTAAAGGTTCCAGGCCTGCTGATCCTCCGGTGGGTGTCAATATGATGCCACCCAATGAGGTTTCTAGTTTTTCAGTTTGCTTTTTTAAATCCTAGGAAACTACATGTGAAAAGCTAAGTTAAAAGAGCATTATTAAGGTTGCAAACTCAAGCACTTGAGATTTAGTAAACACCAATGTGACCCGGGCCCCCTGGGATAACCTTCTGAATGTGCCAAAATCAGGACAAGCTGCAGAAACCAGTAGACAAACCCCTAACCCACTGATGGGTGGTACTTAAACCAGTCCAGTCAGTAACAAAACATGCTTCTGATTCCCCACTCTGGTCATCACCAAAAATAACAAAATAGAAACAGCCCCCTTATTGCACATCAGTTCCTATGGCCCCCTCTAACCACTGGGTCTCTTTAAGAAATGGGTTCTCCTGACCCCAAAGGGCCAGCCATATCACCCAGAACAATATAGACCTGGATCTCACCCAAAATGCCATTCTGCCAGCCAATCCCTTAGCAACTACAACTAAACATTTAATATAAAAAGAAAACAAAATAAATATGATAGATGTTAAAGGGTCGAAGTGAATCACATACATACAAGTGATTTAAAGTCCATAGAAAGCAAATCCGTGAAGATCCTGTAGTTTGCAAGTTAGTCCCACTCCTTTGGTACAGTAGCTGGGTGGGTCTCAGTCCTTTGTCAGTCCCAGGAGAATAGTTCCAGAGGAGGATGTTGGATGCAGACAGACTAAAGACAAAATGGAGATGGGTCCCCTGCCTTTTATCTCAAGAGTCCTTGCCAGATCAAAATGGAGGTGGGCTCCATGGTCAGTCTGGGTAACTGGTCGAACAGGTTTCCTCCTGGGCCCACTGTAGCTGGGAGCCCCTCCTGGTGGACTATTAGTATGACAGTAGTTTGCAGGTGCCCAGTCTGGGATTGCCTCAGCTCAAACAACTTGGAACACACATAAAATGAATAAGATTCCTAATTTCTAATACAAATATGATGCCTACATATAAATCATATAATCATTCCTAGCAAATTACAGCCTTTCTATTGATACCAAACATGGCATATCACGTATGGACTATTGTAAATATAAAGTGACCCGTGCCCCATGCTACAAAGGAATGGGGAAAAACCCAGGGTATTTGTCAAACTGACCTGGGTGAAAAGTACGTCCTAGCCTCAGATATGGTGATTAGTTAGACCTTGAGTATCTGGGCAATACCCCCAAGCCAGACACCTGGGAAAGAATTTTCTGTATTAACTCAGAGCCCATCCCATCTAGTGTCTCAACTCAGGCCATTAGGGATATTTGCTAGCTGTCACAGATGAGCCACACGCCATTGTAGACACTCTTCTATCATCATCTCTATAAACTTATCAAGACGCGAGGTTTGCCCCCACTGCTCCCATTGGCAGGCTGTTCCACTACTTTGCTCTCTGATGGTTGGAAACTGTCACCTAATTTCAAGCCTAAACTTGTTTGTGCCCAGTTTATACCTATTTGGTCTTGTGCCAACACTGACTATTAACTTACAAAGCTCCCTCTGATTATGACCTGATCCCATGTCCTACACTCCCCTGCATTTATTTTCATCCCATTCTGTAAGTTCCCCCTTTTCAAAGCGTCTGACGAAGTGGGATTTTCTCCCACGAAAGCTCATGCAATAAATAAATCTGTTAGGCTTTAAGTGCCACAAGACTCCTTTTTTCCCCTCTATCCTTAGTGATTATCCCTTTGATGGAAAACAATCATATCTCCTTTGATAAGCCTGAGCAAGCCAAACTCCTTGAGTCTCCTCTCATAATGCAGGTATTCCATTCCATGAATCATTCTCGGAGCCCTTCTTTGCATCTGTTCGATTGAATTCATCTTTTTTAAACCTGGGAACCCAAAATTGCATACAGTATTCCAGATGAGGTCTCACCAGTGTGTTGCTATTCCCTTCCACTACTGAACATACCTCACCTGATGATCCTAGGACTTCATTAGCCTTTTTCGTGGCTGCATCACGTTGTCCGTTCATAGTCTCATGATCTTCCTGCATGATATTCTGGTCCTCCTCTGTATGGGCAATACTTCCCAACATCTTCACATTTTAGTAGCACTCCCACTGTTTATGCTAAGGTCAGTGGGACTCAGGACCCTCAAGACCACATTTTTAAAAGTATTTAGCATTAAGGATGCTGGTGGGCACACTGTGAGATTTTAAAAAGTTCCTAGGCACCTAATTTCCCATTGAAATCAATCAGAGTTGGGTGCCTAGGTGCTTTGTAATCCCCATAGGTCTGCGGTCCCCAAACTTTTTACCCTCTGTTCCCTTATTCCTGTCCATACCACCTCCCCTCACCTGTGCTGTGGGTAGGAGTGGGGCCATGGTCAGAGAGCTGTGGCCAGTGGCTGAGACTGGGAGCAGGATTGGGGACTGTGGATGGGAATGGGACTGCAACGGGTGCAGGCAGGAGCCAGGGGCCAAGGTGGGGGCCAGGTGCTGAAGCCATGGCTTGCTTGGTGCTGCAATTAGGGACTCGGACACCATGATCAGGACTGGGAATTTCTGCTGTCCCTTCAGCTGTGCAGAAGTTTGCAGCAAAGCACCCCCACTTCAAAAGACTGAGATAAAATTGTTTCAGGACATTTAGTTGTTACCTCCCTTGTATTATGCTCCAGGTATCTTTGGCAAAACAGCCTCTTATCTAGTGTTAGCTCAGGGTGTCCCTGCTCTAATCTTAGGAGGGCGTTCTTACACATTCCAAGTATCTACAACTTCTTAGGAAAGCCTGTGCTTTAGCAACACTAGCATTACTTTTGCGATGGTATTGGATAGTGAGCTTGTAAACATCTACTGTGATGAACAGCCTTAACTTTGGTTCAAAGCCTCAGACCTTGCATGAGGCCCTATGATCCAGGTTCACTCATCTGATCTTTAGGCACCTAAATATTTCACAAATCTGGCCCTGCATACCTAAATCCCTTTCGAAAATGGGACTGTGACGCCCAAGTTACCTGAATACTTTTGAAACTTTTACCCTTAGTGTGTAATCAGGCCCACTGGTTCCCCTGTGCAATCCATGGGATTACTCTTGTGCATGAATGTTTGCAGGGCCAGGGCCACAGGATCTGTGTGCAGGCTTCACTTTATGCTCTATGATAGACCCCCCCTGCCTGTAGACGGTAACATTTATAAATGACACATTGAGCATGGGTGGGGAAAATGTCACTGCTTTCTCAACTGCTGACTTCCAGCTGGATGCAGGTGCACGCACCACAAGCCTGGGAATGCAGACTTTAACCACTGGTTTAGAAGCAACTCTTGGACTTTGATTGAAATGCAAATGTTCCTCCTAGTGCTTTCACCATAGCCGCCACAAGAATTGATGCCAGGTAAGAGCAGCTGGGACAATTCTCTTCCACCTTAAAAAAAAACCCAACCAAGCAAGCAAGCAACCAACCCCCCCATACCCCCCAGGCAATAAAACACAAATAAACCAAAATGTAAGACAGTGTACCAGGTACATTGGAACTACTTAGCCCTGGCTTACAACCAGTTAGCTCCAGCGTGGTTTCCTCCCTCCCTTTGTACAGGTGCTGAGATGAGGGAAAAGACTGTTTGGGAAGGAATGGTGCTGTATGCAGGTGTTTGTGACATCTGATTGTACAGTCACTGTGTTGTTCTGGAACAATGGTTAGTTTAATTGCAGGGGTGGCCAAACTTATGGAATTCAAGAGCCACACAAGTTGATTATTAAACCTTCAAGAGCCGCACTGAGGCACATAGTCGTATTTTACCTGTTCCAAAATTACAAAGTTTAATTCATTGCACACTTTAATTTTATTGTAAAAAGAGGGCAAATCTTGATCCTACCAGCATCAGATTCTAATAATGACTTTAGGTTACCATGACAACTAGGCCTACCTGCACAATAAAAACTTAGCTTCTTACTGCCGTCTCAACCATCCCACCACTTTTCCCCACCATCTGAACCATGCCACCACTTATCCCTGCTGTCCTGATCCCCTCCCTAACCCTCAGTCCCTGACGCTGTCTCCCCTGGGACGACCCTCCCCAGAACCCCCTTATCTGGCCACCCTGGCGGCTAGGCACAGGCTGGGGATCACTCCTGAGCATGCTCTGAGCATGCTCAGGGCAGGAGATTTAAAACTTTTAGGCTGGGGCTACTTTCCTCTGGCTTTCTTCCGTGAGCCACGATTTTTCATTCAAGAGCTGCATGTGGCTCCCAAGATGCAATTTGGCCACGCCTGTTTAATTGGAACAGTGGCTGATGTTAGCTGCCTGACATCTAGTGCTGGTAGTCGGAGATGCAATTGGGTTGTCGTTACTAAGAGCATTATGCTTCAGACAGATCACCGGAGCCCGCCGTACAGAACCACTGCCTCCACCACAAAAGGGAGTGGCCACCTCTAGTCTCACTTGTAGGCAGTGTTCTCATCTGGTATAAATTTGTGTAGCTCAGACCCCAATGGAATATTGCTAATTTACACCATCTGGGACTCTCAGTTTATGTTGCACTTCTTCTATGGAACATCAGTAGAACGCAAGTTGAAAATGCTACCTTTCTTCCTTGCCAAGCAGAGTGGCAAAAGAGTCTGACCGGTTTGGGAGGCCTCCTGCAGCCTTGTGACCTCTTGTCCCCACGGTGCACCTGGGAAGTGGGTGTGGGAGAAAGCGCCATTAAGCCAGGTGGTGGTGGGGGATGGGGCTAGTAGAAGGAGTTCTGTTGGACTTCAAGTCTACTCAGATATCTTCAAAAAAGAAAGTGGTAAGAGTAGCTTGGGGTCCAAGACCTGTTTCTGAGTTCCCCTGCCAGTTTGCAATCACATTTTCCTGTCTGGATGTTTTTCTGTCCCCCATGGCAGCATACTAGTCCCACACAATTAGGAGAAAGGGACTGTGGCCCGGATCCAGCCCTGAGTTTTGCGTGGGTGGACTTCTGCCCATGTCAGGGGGCATACTGCAATTAATGGACTTTGGTTTGCTACAGGGGGCCTCCCACACAAATCTTGCTGCAGAAGTGTGGAAATTTACACAGGTGGCCTAGTCCTCTGAGGCCTGCCTACACTGCAGTGTAAGCCTCGTGTCAGTAGAAATGGGGTGAGGAGGACCCGGGTTTCTCTGCGGCAGGCTTGAGCATCCACACTCATTTGTAAGCCCATGTTAGGAATTATTGAACCCTGGGTCCCAGCCTGGGACTCTTGCATCTGCACTGCATTATCAAGCCAGAGATCAGCCACCCACGTCCCAGAGCTCCCAGTGCCACCACAAAATGTGCGTGCTCTAGCCCTTTGTTTGTGGTGTTACGTCGGAAAACCTGACTGTCCGTCACATTCGACTGTCCAGAGGACAAAGGAAGCCAGCCCATACGATCATGGAGGTGTTTGCAGACTCCCAGAGCACAAGACCAGTGGGTCTGCGCCGATGCTGCAAAGCAGTTTGTCTGGAGCCCTGGGTCCCGACTTGACTCAGGTGTGGACCCTTCACCCCCCTAGGGTCCTGGGTCCGTGCGATTTGCACATAGATCAAAGGGGCTTAAGCTGAGCCTGAGTCTGAACGCTGGTCTTACACTGCAGTGTGGATGCGAGACGGGGTCTCAAACACGCCGCCCGCGGGCCACATGCAGCCCTGAGAGCTATTTCCTGCAGCCCACGACAACACGATTCTTACCGATATTTGCAATATCCTTGTACGAAAAGGTTTCAGTGGCGCGGCCCTCGGGCTAACGTCCTAATTCTCGTGCGGCCCCCGGCTTGATTTGAGTTTGACAACCCTGGGGGAGAGTTTGGTTTGCAGGGCTGGGGCCTAAGGCTGGAGCCATTCATGCCCCCCTGTTGCCATGGTGACACCACCAGGATTACCAGGATTCTGCTTCTCCCTCCGCCAGCCGCTGCTGCCATGGTGACAACAGCATCCCTACTGCCATGGTGACACCGGCAGGATTCTAGCCCCCTCCTGTCGCCATGGTGACAACAGTATCCCTACTGCCATGGTGACACCAGAAGGATTCTAGCCCCCTCCTGCTGCCATGGTGACAACAGTATCCCTACTGCCATGGTGACACCGGCAGGATTCTAGCCCCCTCCTGTTGCCATGGTGACACCGGCAGGATTCCATCCCCCCCCTTTGCCACGGTGACGCCGCCAGGATTCTACCCCGCGCGCCGTTCCAGCGCCCCCGCTGCCATGGCGACAGCACCAGCGTTCGGCCCCTTTCCCGCCACGAAGCGGCAGGCGGCCGCGTCACTCCGGGCAGGGGCCGGCCGGGCTCCGCCCCTGGCCCGCGGGGGCTGACGGGAGTTCCAAGATGGCCGCGCCCGTGTGAGTCGCTGCAGGGCCGGGAGACTCGCCGCGCCGCCCTGCCGGGGAGAGACACGCGGGGAGGAGCCGCAGGAGCCGGACCCGCCGCCCGCCCGCCGCCTTTCCCGTGTCACGCAGGTCCGTGCCCCGCCCCGGCCGGTGCAGCCCAGCTGGGGGAGGGGGGCAGAGTTAAGGAGAAGGAGGGGGTTTCCGGGCTGGCCGCCGCGCCAGGAGCCGGGCAGGGTGGCGGTGGTGGGACTGGCACTAAGAAGGCAGGGAGAAGTCTCGGCAGGCTGGGGTGACCAGATCCCAAAGCACGGAAAGGAGGACACACGGAGAAAATGGAGCACGAATGGGCCAGTCTTCTGTTTTTAGGGGGTCCTGGAACGCTTCTCCCTACAAATGGGGTGTTCCAGCCCACTCTGACCCCTGTCAGTAACGAGCCAGACACAATCGTGTATTTTAAAATGCCTGCCGGGCGGAGGACGTGTCCTTCTGCCTGACATCTGGTAACCCTGCTCCAGGCTCTGTTTCACGCCGCTCTTCGCGTGCGCTCGTCCAGTGCTGCTCAACCTTGCGGGGGTCGCAGCGTGCTTGGCGCGCTATTGCGGCTACAGGACACACCAGCCCTGGCTGAATCCAGCCATCCCCCCGGCTCCCTGCAACATGCTGAGCGCTGTGTGGCTTCAGGATGGGGCTCTGTTGTGTTAGCTGCTGTCCAAACCCCCATGGACATGTGGGTCCTCCCACAAAGAGTTTACAGTCTGCCTGGTGTTTAGTACCCAGGGTCTGCTGCATTAGACGCACCCTCCAAATTGGGATCAGACGCTGCATCTTGGTAGGAGTTCCAGCGACTGAGGGAAGTGGGGCTTTGCTGCTTTCTCGTACTGTTCAACTTTAGTGTCGGGTGGGAGAAGCCTGGCTGGTAGGTGTCTAGCAGACTTCTCAAGTCTTGCTTCTGTGTGTGAGTTTTCCATGAGAATTAGCACCCAAGTCAAGTCTGAAGTTGTTGTGGCAAGTTATTTTGATGTGGGTGGGCCAAAGAGTGTTGTAATAATGTCTAAGAAGGAGAAAAAGGCACATTGTACAAAGTCTCATAACTAGGATAGTGTGAGAAATTTAATGAAGATCTTTGAAAAAAAGTTAGGGGCCAAAAGTCTAGCTCATAAAGGAAATTGCCTTGTAGGTTTAATTCAGTTATTGCTGTGACTTGATCTTTACCAAAGTCCCACTTCTCCAAATCAGATCAATGAATGTGTTAGAAAATTAAATCTGTTTTGACAAGGGATTCCTGACTGTAACTTTACCTACTTCATAGCTTTTAAAATACCTACATTTAGCAGAATATAAGTTCATTGGGTTGAAATTTGCAGGGGCACTCAGATAGGAGAGTGATGAGGGCTTTAATATTAAAGGCTTGTCTACACTAAAAATGCTTCAGCACTTCAGTGTAGGTACTACCCATGCCTGCCTGTTGGTGTAAGGACTCCTCCTCCCCCAAGAGGAGGTGGTTTTCCCCTGGTGACCCAGCACTGCCTACACTGGGGCTCAAGTCAATTTAACTGTGTTGCTCATCCCTGAATGACACAGTTATACCAACCCAATTTTCTACTGTAGAGCAGGCCTTAAAAAGGTGCAGAATTAAAATCAGCTGAAGTCATCTTGTTTTCCTTCTCTTTTGCACTCCTTAATGTTAGTGGATTGGGTTTCAGCATTACGATGGAGATGCAAGTTGACATGAAAATAAATGAAAACATTTCCTATTAAATAGACTTGCATGCAGCAAGCATTAAAAGGCTTTGAGCTATATTTTTTATTTATTTTCAGTGAAAGTAAAGTTTTATGTAAGAGTGTTTGATTGCAAAATGTTAAATGTAATTTGCGTGCTTTACATCTTAAAAACGACCATTGACACAGCCCAGTGTTCTGTTTTCGCTTCAGAAATAATGTTGATATTTGGAACCCATGTCGAACAACTATGAAGAGAGGGTAACAATGATTGCGGCAGGGGATTTGCAGGAGTTTGTTCCTTTTGGCCGTGACCACTGCAAGAACCACCCAAATGCGCTGAACCTTCAGCTTCGGCAGCTGCAGCCAGCCTCTGAGCTATGGTCCTCTGATGGAGCTGCTGGCTTAGTGGGGTCCCTTCAGGAGGTTACAATCCATGAAAAGCAGAAGGTAAAGTTACGTTTCCTGAGTTGAGGTTTATTTTAATCAATAAACCAAATGTGTGAGCTTGAGGGAAATATCTATAGTAAGCTATTTGGAATATATGTACTAAAATAAGGCAACGTTAGTCTTCTGACGTCTTCTCCAAGAGGAAAATGGTATATCATATGTATTCTTCAAGCAGTTTATGAATTAAAAAAATAGAGTACACTATTTTCCCTTCAGCTTCTCAGGTTCATGTTTACTACTCTTGAGGCTCCTCACCCAGACTTGGGGGTGCTGCACCGGGGTCCCTGTTCAGCCTTTCAGCGTGAGGGGCTCTTCACCCTACTCCAAGGCTGAGCATTGCAAAGAGGAGTAGAGGAGCCGTCCTTGTTGCTCACAGGAGGTAGAGCCACATGCGCTGCCAGATGTCTTCTGCTCTCCCATCTCCTGTGAGAGTGGCTTCAGGTTGTTGGAGTTGGGGGAGAGAGCTCTTCAATCAGCAGTTCTGGTGATTCTGCCAAGGACCTAGAAAGGCAGCCAACCAATCAGAGGAGTTTTTCCCCAAGGCAGGGCTCTAATCCATTCAAGGACTGGAGCCTCTCCCAGCATTGCTGGGCTGGTTCTGGCTCCAGCTCAATTCCTGCCACAGCAAAAAAATGAGTTGGCCAAATGCTGTTGTCTTCAGTGATGTAGCTTCCACGAGTTAGCTGTTGTGAGAACCGTACCTGCCTGTGAATGAATGGAAGCGTTACAGGGAAATCTGCACGCACGCACGCACACGCACAGCACCACTTGAGCTGTGTTAGTATAGCCCAGATGCTGTTATATAGATGTAAAGAACCAATATTCCCATGTCCATGCTACTGGGGCAGGAGAAAATCAGCGTCCTAATCAGTATCAGTGTAAAAACCGTGTGTAGACCAGGCCTAAGTAGTCCCCAGCAAGTCAAGAACACTGCTCAGTAAATGTCTCCTGCATGTTCTTGCCATTTCTTTCTGGAATTCTGTAACTGACTCAGAAAGCCACGTGTTTGGGTGGGCAACTTACTGATATCAAAGGTGGCTGCAAAGAGCAGCATTCTCATCTGGGAAGAAGAGGAAGCGCAATTCTTTCTGACATTGTCCCTCTCTGTGATATGTGTATGATGAGATAGAGTCACTTTTTTTAATGCAATTTTTGCAGTTAAAGAAAGCAGAGCTTTTGGCAGTAAAAGCTGTCCAGATGTTGCCTGGCTGCTGAGGAGAAGCATTCTAGGGATTTCTTCTTCTTCTTTTTTTTTTTTTCCCCCACAAACTTTTGGAGGTCTCTAATGAATCAGCCGAGACAAACTTCCAGAACAGATCCAGAAAGTACGGGAAAACGTGTAATGTGTATTCTGCTGAATGGAGATGGATGTGTGTAGATGTCTGTGTGTCTCGGTGTAACAATGTATCACTGGTGGATTGACTAGGTTTAAGATAGAAAGGGCTCTCAGCACTCTTTAACCTTGGAGACTTAATGGCATGACTGGATGTTGTTTTTCATGTCAGGGGAAATACTGTCAGAAAATAACAAACACAAAACAGCTGGAGAGGTGCCTGTTCACAACTGGAACTTGTTTCAGTGATCTCTGCAGATTAGCAAAAGGGCCTCTTCCAGTTCCAGGATTCAGTTATTTTAAAGCTAAACCAAGGTTCAGGTTTTCAAACAGGTGCACACACAGGTCAGGAACCCATAGGTGTGCGCACGAGTGTTTGAATATCTAGGCCTAGACATTTTAGCTAAGTGATCACTTAAATATTGCTGCTTCATTTCTTTACCGAAGACTGCTACAGTTTTTCAGATTGTTCAGTCTACTTACTTTTTCTCTATTTATACTGTTTAGTTTTTGCATTTCTCATCTTGGACAAAAATCAGTTTCAAGTTCAGATTCTTCTCACTTGTGTAGTATTTGGATTGCAAACAGGGAATGTTTGTTTATTTAAAGCTTCTGTTTTTCCACTGAAATATGAAAAAACAAGGAAACATTTTTGATGGATTTAGCTTTTATGAAAGCTTGCTCTTGGATAAATGTATGCTCTCTTCCTCAAGTCACATAGACTCCATTCTTTCTGACTATCATAAGAAAAGATTCCTGGGAGCCAGAAGGATATAAAATTGATTTTTTTCTTTTTAAATTTTTATACACTAGAACTCTTGTTTTTATGAACTAATTGGAAAGTGAGGAGTTCCTAAATTTGAACATCTTGAAATGATAGTAGATGCAGTGCATAAATTTAAGTGTGATGCGCTATGCCGCTTTCTTCTTATCCTTCATACCACTGCAAAGCAGTTTCCAGTGCACTGAAAGCATCAGGATGTGAAGGGATTCAAGCTTATTTTTCATCAAGATTACTTGCATTATATGACTCCCCTGAACTTCCTCCAAAATCTGGAAAAATGGTTTGTATAATAGACTTGTGCTTCATACAATTGAGGTACTACTCTAATCAGGATTCAGGGAAATGCACTGAGGACTGCAGACTTTCTTCCTGCTCACTTCTATTGGAATAAAATAGGCCATCTAGAAACACCCCAAGCACACCATGAACAGTTCAGGAAAATGGACTGGGTTTCCTGACACAGCAGCAGAAGGGAGCTGCATTGTCCTCCTAGTTGGATTTTCTGTTGGTGCAGTGGAAAGATAGTATACGGAGAGCTTCCTGATCAGCAGAAATTTGTCTGTGTTCTCCATCTGGCACACCACATATGGTCTTGTATCCAATTGTGAGTTCAGATTTTTTTTGTGTGTGGAATATATTTTTTTTTTTTTAAACAGAGAAAATCAGAAGTAGAAATAAAATACAGTTTGCTCTACAGTGATGTCCAAAGTCTTAATCTGATTAATTTACAGAAAAATAAAGTTAGGCCACCTTTTAAAATCACACTAACTTTGAAGCTATTAGTGTATCATTGAGAGGAACTTGTGACACTTTTAATCCTCTTGGTTTTCAGGAAAGTTGGCTTTTAAGGAGAGGTGTCAGCGATGTTGGGGAAGAAGTGGAATATGATGAAGAACTGTACGTGGCTGGCAATATGGTCATTTGGAGCAAAGGAAGTAAAAGCCAAGCATCTGCCGTTTATAAGGCTTTCACTGTTGACAGCCCTGTTTTACAGGTATAAACTGTAGAAATTACAGCCACTGAGTGGCTGCCTATTAGGTACTTTGGCTTAAAATGTATTTTAGAGCAGAGGGATATTAGGTAACAAAATAACATTTAGAAAGAGTATCTGGTATTAATACCAGCTTGTCTTGCATAAGTAATTACATCTTATTTTTCGTTTCTAGGCATTGTGGTGTGATTTCACTATACCACAGGAAAAATCTGAAAAAGTTGACAGTAAGTTTCATTCACATTTTACTTCACTGCTAAACTGTACCTGAGTGTTGAATTTTCTTGACTTGGGAAGTGCTTTAGTAATTGAGATGGAATATGTGGCCAAAGGTGCTAATATAACCCAGTCACTGTTCGGTGCTGAAAAGTATTAAAAAAGGTCTAGGGCTGGTACCTGGAGACGTCGGGCTGCCTAGCACCACAGCAAACACCATCATTAGAAATCCTTTTACTGAAGATATGGAAAAGAAGAAAAACCAGTTAAAGCATGTGAAATGGGAAGTGTTAAGAATTTCATTTGAACAACATTCCTTTTCCTCTTTTCCCCTTAGATAGATTTCAGAAGGAAAAACCCCCTTGTTTGAAGGTCTCAAATGGTGATAATGGTCATCCTTGATGCTATTTGAGATTCAGCTGGAGCTGTGGGGGTGGGGGGGTGTCCCCTCTCTCTGTCCCATTCTGGTCAGCCTATCTCTCAGGATCAGGATAATGAAGGGCCACAAAAACTCTTTCCCTTAAAGACCCAGAAAGGGAGTGATGGGTGGAGTACCTCATCCTCTCTTTATTTTGTTTGCTGGTTAGGCCCAATAGCTGACATACTAGTTTTGACTCATTAACTTCTGGCTCCACATCTCCTGTTTTTAAAAAGCACAATTTCTAGAGAATCCTTGAATCGTATTAACTTGGCCTTTTTGTTTAGACTAAGTCACTTTATTCTGTCTCTTTCTTATTTCTCCCATCAACATTGTTGGTTATGGGTTATTGTAACATTTGATGAACTATTACACACATTTTATAGTTATGCTCACAATTTGGGTCAATGTGTGGGCCCTGTTGTCACAACAGAAGCTAACCACCCCTTTTAGAACCGCACAGTTAACAAAATAATAAAGTTCCTATTGTGTTTATGGGAAAACTTGATGGAAAAGCTAAGATTATGTGTGTTCTTCCCCCATTTCAGATAGTGGTGAAGTAGTAGAAAAATGTATATGCATATTGCAGAGCTCCTGTATAAATGTTCATAGCATAGAAGGAAAGGATTACATTGCAGCTCTACCTTTTCAGGTAGGTTCTTTTTTTTTCTTCCTTTTTTTAATACTTTCATTTATTTTAATGTGCCTTTTGTTGTAGTGGTTGGTTCTGATTTGTTTTTATGCTGTGGCTGGTGATTGAAACATAGCTGTAATCTAGTAATCCTCAGTGTGAACTCTTAATAAGTATATTAGGAAGTGAAGGTGTGGCAAAGCAGATGTAGATCTGGCCTAGTGGGTTGGATGTTGGCTTGAGACTCAGGATTTTGCTCTATTCCTTGTTCTTACCTGAAAAAAGAGAAGAACCAGAAGCTCTATATCTCCCACTATGGTGTTATTGTCAATAGTACACATGGAAGATACTCAGACACTACAATGATAGGTCATAATGCAAAACAGATGTCAGTGCACATAGGTGTCAAAACATTAGCATAGGTCAGAAAACATTGTTACTTTTTGCATATTTTCTTTTGAGGAGTTATCAGTTAAACACTAACCAAATGTCCTGTACTCTTGATCTTGTCATGTTGTCTGATGTGAATATCAGTTGTGTTCAGAAATAGGGTATGGTAAAGTGCGGATACAGTGTCGTCCTATTTTAAGAAGCTGTTTCGTGTTATGTATGTGACATACGTCCCAGAGAGTAATTCTAACATTATTCCTAGAGAGTAGTTATCAGTGATTCAGTCAAGCTGGAAGGACATATTGAGTGGGGTCGTGCAGGGATCAGTTCTGGGTCTAGTTCTGTTCAATATCTTCATCAGTGATTGTGACGATGGCACAGACAACACACTTATAAAGTTTGCAGATGATATCAAGCTGAGAGGAGTTGCAAGTATTTTGGAGGCTAGGACTAAAATGCAGATTGATCCAGACAAATTGGAGAAATGTTCTGAAGTTAAATTCAATAAGGACAAATGTGAAATACTCCATTCAGGAAGGAACAGTCAGTTGCACAGACAGAAGATGGCCAATGACTGCCCAGGAAGGAGCACCGTGGAAAGGGATCTGGGAGTCATAGTAGATGACAAACTAAATAGCAGTCAACAGTGTCACACTGTTGCAAAAAACCCGAAACCTCATTCTGGGATGTACTAGCAGGAGTGCTGTAAGCAACACATGAACAGTAACTCTTCTGCTGTGCTCTGTGCTGATTAGGCCCCAGCTGGAGCACTGAGTCCAATTCTGGGTGCTATTTTTCAGAAAAGATGTGGACAAATCGAAGAAAGTCCAGAGAAGAGCAACAAAAACAATTAAAAGTCCAGACAAAATGCCCCATGAGAAAAGACTGAAAAAAACTGGTTTGTTTAGTCTGAAGAATAGAAGTCTGAGGGGAGTGTGACTGTTTAAGTACATAAAAGTTTGTTATTAGGAGAAAGGAGAAAAATGTTCTCACTGACTTCTGAGGATAGGATAAGAGGCAAAGGGCTTAAATTACAGCAAGAGATGTTTAGGTTGGACATTAAGAAGAACGTCCTAATTGTCAGGGTGGTTAAGCACTGGAATAAATTGCCTAGGGGGGTTGTGCAATCCCCATCACTGGAGATTTTTAAGAGCAGGTTAGACAAACACCTGTCAGGGATGGTCTAGACTAGGGGTTGGCAACCCAAGCATACATGCCAAAGATGGCATGTGCACCTATTCTGAGCAGCTTCTCCCCTTGCTGGCCCCCCCTTTCCCAATGGGGCCAGGAGTTGCAAGAGCTTCCACTTGTGTGGCAGCTCTTTCACCTGCTGGCGCTGCCCCCAGCGCATGCTGGCCCTGCCCCTGGTACCTGCTGAGGATGGGGGATGGGGTTATACAGGGGTCTGGCAAAGGTTGCCAACCCCTTGTCTAGAGCAGTGGTTCCCAACATTTTCTCTGCCGTGGCACACCTTGCTACCTTTAATTAATTTGAGGCACACCACCATATAGTTTCCAAATGAACTCATGAATATCCATGAGCCAGTGAGCCAATCCAGAGCTCTTTGAGTAGTTTTTCAAAAAATTCTCTGGCACACTTGGTCAGACCTGATGGCACCCTGGTTCGGAAACACTGGTCTAGATAATGCTTGGTCCTCTCTTAAGTGCAGGGAACTGGACTAGAAGACCTTGAGAGTTCAGTCCTGAGACCATTCAGTTCCAAGCTTGCTCTCTATGCCGAACAATACAATAGTGGTTAAAAGTTTTGGTTTTACAGCAGTTGGATGCTCAAGTGCAGGAGCATTTCAAATATGAGCCATTCAGTTTTAAAATATTTCTGTCTTTTATAGGTTGCAAATGTCTGGCCAACAAAATATGGCTTATTGTTTGAACGCAGCAGTTCTTCACATGAAGTTCCTCTGAGTCCTCCCAGGTATGTAAGGAGTGTCTTCGTTTTGTTGTGGAATACGTTGTCTAAATTAGTGAAATGAAATTCTAACAGTTCCTTTTATATAGCAGTGTTGCTTTCTACCAAAGCAACGATGAAATGCGTCAGGGCACTAGGACGTGTTGAATTACTTTGCCATTGCAAAAAAGACTTTTAATGCATAAGTAAGATTTAGAATATAAATACGAAAGAGTAAAGACATTCTCAGTTACAGTGCCACATTGGTCTGGACTCTGCCATCAAGCTCCCCCTGCTTCTTCACTTCTGTCAAGCACAATGTTAGACTTCCAGCTTCTGGAGGCAGTGTTCCTCTTGTGTGACTCTCTCTGATGAGCTGGAGATTCTGTGCCTGACAGCCTGGTGCAAGATCCTCTATGGTGACACAGCCAGGGAAGAGTTAGAGTTCTGCCCCCAATAAATAAGCATACAGCAGGGTGGATAATTACCAATCATTTAAAAAAGTGGATTTTTAAAATTTTAGTTAAATTTTTCTTCTTAAAAAGAAACCTTTTAAAAGTTCAATTTGAAATTGACAGCATGTGTCAAGGCCTAAGCTGACTACAACCTATTAAGGTCATTTACATTCTATTATAGGTTCATATTTTAGTAGTGCATGTTTGCTGCTGAAGTTTTAAAGGAAGTCAATGTCCACTGCATTGGTGGGAATCACAGGCTAAGTACCTAGAACCAGAGCTTTTAAAAGTACTAAACAGCTTCTGGCGGGAGTTGTCTCTTCTGCAGGAGTGGAGAAAATATATTTTCTCTGTTTCACTTTATTCAGCTAGTTCATTCACAGTTGAAAATCCAGTTAGGAGTTGAAAAGATGGGAAAGCTTGTTTTCCTTTTCCAGTCTATGAGTAAACATGAGAGGATGAGATTTACTAGTTCTAAAAGCTTGAAAAACATAGTAACCAGTTCAATTCGCTGACTACAGATAATACTATTTGTGTGTAATGAATCCATTTTAAATGCAAACCATGTTCTGGTGGCTTTAAAAAACAAAAATTTGGTATCCAGCACTTTCAGGGTAGTTTTATTTAACTAAAGAAAATCATTGTAAAGTGCTACTTTTGTGCCATTTTTTCATTACGTTCCAGTTTCCATTCAAATGCAGGTTGACAGAAATCATGAGTAAAAAAAATTAATCTCGTCAGTAAGTGTGATGGGGGGCACAGGTGCCCTCGAGTGCCTCCTAGGCGCTCGGTATGGTATTACAAACTTTCCCACTCCCATATGCCTCTTATAGGCTGCTGACCTTGCTAGACAGGTCTTCAGTGGCTCAGGCCTTTGGCTGTGTGACGTTGTCAAAAGGATGAACCCCTGCCTGTGTAACAAAGTTCAGTGTGCCCATGGTAGTGTTTTCTGCCCTGTCTCTGGACTCCTTGAACCTGCCCCTCAGTTGGGCTTCCCGGTAGAGTGTTGTCCCCTCCTCAGAGCTTAGGCCGCCTTCCCAATGGGGTAACCCAAGTCTGGCTGTTAGTTTTGGTCCCAAACCAGGGACCTTATAAACAGCAGTCACATACTAACTACTTGCTTTGATTAGTTGCTGCTGTTCCCTGGGCCTTCTCCCCCATAGCCACTTCCTCTTTGGGGCTGAAGTTCTCAGATCCTCTTCCTCCTTCCTGAATGCAAATGCTACCAGAACCTGTCTTCTGGCTGTCCTTTATGCTCCTCTGACCAGCAAGGAGCACCTGTCCTCACACCACTAGTCCCCGTCAGGAGCTGACCACCTTGGCCCTGCAGCTCCTTTTAGTTCGTACTGTTAGGCTGTCATTGGCTGCTTCAGTGCTGCCTCTTCATGTAGGCACTAAAGATTGCCTAAAGAGGCTGCACTCCTTTCCTGCGGTGGGGTGGGGTGCGGAAGGATGACGGGGCCTGGAGGAGGGTGCCTTGAAGGGCCACCTGCACCCCATCACATAAGAAATGCTTTGTTTGCCATCTTCCAATTTAATAACACAATAAAAATTAAAAACCTGAATAAATGTATGTTGAATTATATGTTTGCTTAAATAAATGCACATAGACATAATGTATCTTCTTGCTTAGTGAAAAACATCAAATTTGGTGTAATGGCCATCGTTATAGTCTTAAATCTACATGTTTTAATATCTAACAAGTACAAATGCAAAACAGGATTAAAATAAATGATATCTATCAAAGCTTCCTGCACACTAGTTTAAATCAGGGCTGAAATTGGTGGTTGAAATTGGTACATGCTGGCATAAGCCAGGTTGCAGGCTGTGGAGTTGGTTGAATGGGGAGTGGCTTGTGTAGCTCCATCCACTGTGCCAAGATACCACAGAGGTAAGTGTTCTTGAGGTAGTCTGGGGCATACTCCTCATTTGACAGTCTATTTTGAAAGTTTTAGATTAAGAACATCCTCTTTTTTTCAGACTTATGAACATCATGTAAAGATTACATGTCTAATCCAGTTTGAACATATAACACTGAGCTAGTTTTTGGTTACTGGCTGGCAAAATCCATAGGAGCAGAAAAACTGTTTCTCTAATTCTACTGCTTGCTGTTCAGAAGAGTTCTCCTGTGGCATGTGATAGTGTAGGAGGACTATTTCTGGTGAAAGAGCTCAGCACTCAAACAGTAGTAAGAGTTTAGAACTGCACTCTGGAGCATTCACACCAGCGTCTGCAACCTATTCCTACCTTATGCTGTACACTAAAAAGCAATAGGGCACCCAATATTTCAGCTTCCAAAATGAGATTTCAGATTGACATTCATGTCTGTTGGAGCTTTTCAGTCTTTATTTTTTGCCACCTTTCTGTCTGGTACACTCAGACCTCTCTAAATTCCCCTGCAGTTGCAGTTGGATAGAATATTCTATATTTCCTATTCTGAACTGTTAAACACTGCTGCTAGGTAGCTGCATCATTTCAGTGGGAGGGTGAAAAGTTCCAGGTTATTAGTGAAGGATATCAGGTTAAGGTTTCAAAGCTGCTCAGTGATAAAATATAGACAGGGCTTATTTTTTTTAATGATATTAGCTTGGCTCATCTAAAACTTTAGTTAATGGATCGTACATGTCTCTTGTTTATTTTTGAGCCCTTGGCTGTTAAAGTTGGAGTGGATGTTAACAACCTGTCTGTTAGATATTAGAGCTTGTTAACACTTGATTTTTTTTTTCATTTGTTTTTCAGAGAACCTTTGCCCACTATGTTCAGCATGCTACACCCTTTAGATGAGATAACACCTCTTGTCTGTAAGTCTGGAGGTAGGTTGTCTTTTTAAAAAAACATGAAAATCTTTAACTAGAAACAAGCTGCAGTATTACTGAACGCAGAATCAAATGATTGCTTTCCCCGTCATGTAATCTGTGTATTAGAATGTAATGAATTTTCAAATAGCAGCTCGTTTAAGAATTTAGAAAGGATTATTTTAGCTGCTTTATGTCTTGTTAGGATTTTTTGCATACAGTGTTGTTGTAGCCATATTAATTCAATACATTAGTGTATATTAAATTAGGATTTATTGTCACTTAGAACTTGTTAATATGGATACTTACTTCGCGGCAAGCTAGGGTGTAACTCAAACTTGTCCTTACCTGCCATGTACTGTCTGCATAAACCCTGGGGCCAGGCAGTAAAAGATTCCATGTGTGCATTGTTGTAGATTTACAGCCTGGCTTGCTGCACAGTAAGTTACATGTAGACAAATTCTGTAACTGGTATTGTAGCTTCCGAATATGTGAGGTGTCCAAAAAGACCTTTTTGAATGATTGAGGGATTCCACAGAGGAGAGAGATTGTTGCTAGGTCAGCTTTGTAGCCTTGCTGCTGCTGAGTTGTGGTAATGGACTTGCATGTTGCTGGTTGGAGTCATGATCTTCACATTGCAGCTGACTCCCCACATTACCATCATCCATCTGGAAATTATAGCAGAGTGATAACTATGTTCATGAGTGACGTATGTTTGGTTGATTTAAAGACATCACTGCCTGGATTTATGGCAGCAAAGTCAAGAAAGATGTCTGAAAATTAGTTTCCAGCAGCACATGGGTTTCAGTGTGTGACAAAGATAGGATAACCTATATTTTTGTAAAAACACAGCACTGCAGGGGACCCAGGCCATGCCTGGTTTGTCCAGGCCTTTAAACATCCCTGAGCAGCCAGGTGCTGTGTGAATTCAGGCCTGCCCTCAGCATTGTTCCAGGAATGTGTGCTGCGCATCTTCCTTGCTTTGCTTTTCTTCTTCAAGGGCTCCTTTTGGAAGTTTTGACTTCAGATCAAAATTTCTGCTTTAAATGTGATATTTTTAAAGTGGTGTAAAAGCCACACAAAGGCTTTGGAAGTACTGTTAAGGCAATCTAGGATTAATTGAATAGAGAGAAGATGGAAGACTCTAGTGAGCAGTTAGGGTGATGTGTTCGTCCTGCACAGTGGAACTGAGTGTGATCAAAGGGTTACTGGGTCAAGGGGTCCTAATGGGAGCTGCTCATAATGTTTCCAAAGTCTTGTAAATTTTTTGTGCAGAGCTAGAGAATATGGGGTGTTGGAGCCATGAGGAGAAATATGACCAGCGTGGGGGTGCGGGATGGGGGGGATGGATGTTAGAGTGAAGTAGAGGGGAAATTAAGAGGTGGAAGAGTGAAGGCGGAGGGTTGGGACTGCAGCAAGGGGAGGGTGACATAAATGGTGGTGGTGGTGGAGGATTTCAGGTCAGGAGGAAGTTGTGTGACATAGGGACAAATGAAGGGCAGGGGGTGCCTGTTGGCCCAGCATTCAACTCCTAGCCTTCTCCCTCTTCTCCATTCCAGGCTGGGCAATAGAGATGCAGGAGGAGGTGCCTCCCATTCACGGCGTTGTCTCTTGTGGCAACAGTTAGTGGCCAGAGCGGGCTGTCTCACGCAAAGAAGGGGGGGACAGGGAGGGGATGTTGGCCAGCAGCAAAATGCTGGCGCTGGGGAGAGCCAGGATCTGCTTTTTAGCTGTGGATCTAAAAGCACTTTCCCAAAGAGGTCAGCAGTATTGTCCCTGTTTTAAAAATGGGGACATTAACATGGCTCGCCCCAGCTCACCAGCAAACCACTGACAGAGCTGGGAGTAGATTAATAGATTCCAGGGCCAGGTGTCTACTCGGATTTATGTAACACAGGCCGGAGAACTTCTTCAGAGCAACTCTTAGAGCTCATCTCTTAGAAAAACATCCCACCTGGATTTAAAAATTCAGCGCTGGGGAATGCACCGCGACTCGTGGCAAAGCTGTTCCAGTGGTTAACTGCACTCTTCATGAAAATGTTATTCCTTATTTCCAGTCTAAATTTGTCCAGCTTCAGCTTCCAGACTTTAGACTGTTACACCTTTCTCTGAAGAGCCCCTGTTAAGTGCCTTAACTATACTTAAAGATGCCTTTTATTTAAGCTACTTTGAAATGGTTTGAATACAGCAAATTGTGGCATTTCCCATTGGGTCTGAATGCCTGGCTATGTGGTCTTAAGTGTCAAATTCCAGCAATCTACCCTCCCATAGAGTTTAGTAATCTATATAAGAAAAAACAAACTTATAAGCAAAATGGGATGTGAAGAAAGCCATGGTAGCCTTGTGTAAGCATAACAGTTACAGAAACTGTCCTGATTTAGATGGGATTAATTTGAGCGTGTCTTCCCTAGCAGGTGTGTTTGGCTTGCCCAGAGTACAGTATGTTGCTGACTACACCCTGCGCATTGTATTCCTCAACGAGGAGCCTTCCATTGTGATGACCTATGACACTGTTCAGAGTTTGCACGCTGTCTGGGCCCTCCGTAGAGTAAAACCAGAGGTAAGAAATTATCATAGCTTCGAAGATGAAACTTAGAGTGTGGGTTAAAATGCGTATTATCTGATGGGTAACATTAAACTGATCAAAACAATGAAGATTCTGAGAGGCAGATCCTCCTCCATTTACTTGCCAGATATATAGTAGAATTAAGGATGCTGGGTTCCCCTAATACTCATTGCTGTTTGAATGCCTTAAGCAATGGTAGGTGTTTTTGTGGGTGTGTCTGGTTGGGCATAGATCTGCCTGCCACATAACTGATGGATGAGAGAGCACATTTCTCCTCATGCCCCTTGGGCTGTTACCCTGGCAGTTTGCTGACTAAAGGTGAGCCAGACCTCTGCACTTCCAAAGAGCTGCCATTTAAAACAAAAGAAACAAACAACTAGCTGTCACTAGAAGCTGGGTGGTAAACTCGTGGGACGGAGGAAGAGCAACAGATGAAGGGATTCTGGAACTACTGACCCTCCTGCTTCTCTCAAAGCCATGTGGAGGGGTCCCATAGGGTTACCCCTAGGCCCTATGGCTCCTTCCAGTGTGGGTCTAGTGGCCCGGTTGCACCTTTCCTGCTTTCTTTTCTTCACTCATTTGAAAAGCCAACATTGGGAGAAGCTGCCTAACCCTGCGGCATACCTTCTTCCTCTCCCTGCTGTATGCAGGAGTCCTAGGGAAAGGCAGAGGCTCTCCCCAAGGAGAGCTACCTCACTGAATAGGCCTGAGTAAAATAAGTGCGTCCCTTGAAGAAGATCCATTACTAACTTGACTACAGGGCGGAGAAGTCTGGCAGCAAATGTCTGACCCAGTTCACTGTAGGTGTGCTGGCTAAGTAACCAGCTAGTTTGTGACCCCTAACCACCCAAGCTGCTTTGAACCTCTAACATTCCTTGTGCTGTACAACTTCTTTTGGTCTTTTCCAGGAGCAGAATGCAGTCCTAAAGTTCGCAGAGCAGGCAGGAACACCGCAGCACGTGGCCACCAGCAGCTCTTTGACTGCACATCTCAGGAGTCTCTCAAAAGGAGACTCCCCTGTGGCTTCCCCTTTCCAGAATTATTCCTCTATTCACAGCCAGAGTAGGTCGGGGTCATCACCCAGCGTGCACTCCCGCTCACCTTCCATCTCCAACATGGCAGCTCTTAGGTGGGTGCTAAACGGGCTTTGCGTAAACTAATAGGATGAAAGATGAGCACATCCAATGCAGAGATACGGGCTGAGCAGTAGCCTCTGTAGAGCATCTAAACCTGTCCCTACCTCTCCAGCTTATCTGGTCCCCATTACTTTACCATCCTAGTGCCTCACAGTTTTCAGTGTTTCTCACAATGTCACTGTTAGGCAAGGCAGTGCTGTTATCTCCATTTTCTAGCTGGGGGACCGTGGCTGAGAGAGACCGAGCGACTTGTCCCAGCTCAGCAAGGAAGTTTGTGGAGGAGCTGGGAGCTGAGTCCCAGGCTGGTGTCACTGAGCTATCCACCATCTCATCTGCACTGCTTTGTAGTGCGTATTGGCATTTGTGGGGAAGGCAGTACTGAGACATGGCATGCAGGCGCTGCAGGCAGTTCCCTTGGTTCCTGAACACTCCTTTTTCTGCTGGCTTTTTCAGCCAATCCTTGCAGTGGTGCCTGAGGAGCTCAGTGAGAAAGTTGGCTGTATCACTGCACTGTAGAGTCATCTAAGTGGCAGCATGTTATCTCTACTAGTCGAAGTTCAGATGTCCGTTCCTTTTCCTCATTCTTCATGTTCTGTCAGTTGTCAAATGTTGCTTTTTAATCCTTTACAAGTTTGTATCTTTACCTTTGGGAGAAAGTTGTCCTAGATTGTCAGTTGTGACTTTGAGGGATAATTAAATGATTGAGTTGACTTTGTGGAACAAGCTGAAAAGAGGTTGAATGTGCATCAACGATACTAAACATTAGACTCCACCACTGAGCCAAGTGAGAAACATAAATGCATCTATTTTGGGTAGTTTCTGGCATTGGTATAGGGTTGTCCCTTGCCTTCTGCAGGTGCTGCTAGGGCTCTGGTGTTTGTGATGACCCGTGCTAGAATATCTCTAGTTAACAAAGGACAAAAAGGAATTTAAAAATTAGGGTAGTTAGCATTTTGCTCTCTGAGGAGTGTCTCGCCCTGCCAGGTGTTTGTCAATATTTGTATATAAATATGGTATATTTTTGCCTTTCTCACATTTAAGAGGGCCACCAGAGGGCAGCTCACCTATTAAAAACAAGCAAAAAACTCTAGCTGTTGGATTGCTGTCTAGCACTGCAAACTGAGCCTGTGCTCTGGGAGTCAAAGTAGGTTCTTTCCATCACATACACGATCACTGTGATATGTGTTCTGGATACCAGATTTGGCCCTTCCTTATACCTGTACAACTTTCCTTGCCTTCAGTGGGCTACAAGAGCATAACTGGTGACAACTGAATAAACAATTCCATGGGATTGCAAATTGGAATCAGATTCAGGTCCTTCATAGCTGTGTTTGCTCTGCAGGATTTTCAGGCATCAAAAGCAGTAAAGCTGTATTATTTTTGTCTCAGTGAGCAGACCTGACATGTGGTAGCTGAATAGGAAGGTGCCATTTAAATGTGGTTGCTTTTTAGAGTGGAACTGCATTGTAAATCTACATTGCAACATCTCCCCTTAGTGCAAATACCTAGTGAGTGCAAAGGTTTTACGCCTCCCTCCACTTTGAGATTCCCAGTGTTGCAGCTCAGCTTGGCATCTGTGCTGATGGTAGTCCAAGGGTGTGAAGTCTGGAATTTGCTTTGCTAATATCTCTGGTCCGTTTCTCTCTCCATGCCCACAAATGGCCTTCAGCAGCTGTTCTGAGACATTTTTCTGGAGCAAAACCTCAACCTCCTCTGTGCACTTGGCTATCTTGTTATCTGCTTTGACTAGGTCTCCCTTGAGAAGTCACAGAAAGCTTGATTTCCTTCAAGAATCAGCCACCTGCACTTTGGATCAGTCCTTCATGTGGAGGGAGGGCTCTTCACATGCAGCACAGCTCAAAACAGAGCTTTGAGCAGAAACGTAGAGCCATATTTCCAATATACAACATTCATACTGGGCAGGGAGGGGATAGGTTCTCACAAAATAGGATTGACCATTATATGTTTTTTATTTTTCTCTGTTTTTCCCCCCTCCTTTTGAGCCAGAAATATGTAACAAAATATTTGGAGGGGTGCTGTGTTCCTGTGATGAAATGGGCTGGTACTGAATTAGCAGCTGTGAGAAAATTCAGTGCCAGTGTGTGGTTTATGGTTTATTTTCAGTAATGTACACTGTCTTTGTTTTGCAGCCGTTCTCACTCTCCTGCCCTAGGAGTGCACTCTTTCTCAGGAGTGCAAAGATTCAACTTCTCCAGCAGCACCCAGTCGCCGCGGAGACACAGTGTTAGCCATTCTCCAAACAGTGTGTCCAATGACTCCTTCCTTGCCCCGGAAACAGAGCCAATTGTTCCAGAGCTGTGTATAGACCATCTCTGGACAGAGACCATCATGAACATGAGGTTTGGAAGCTTATATTTGAGTTTAAAATTCCCACTGACAGAGGCTAAAGTAAAATTGTCCTCACCACAAACTTTTCACAAGCCTTTGCCTTTTAAAAGAGATATACTGAGTACTCCTAGATCAGTGTTGTTGGCAATTATTTTTAAAGTGCTTATGTCACTTTGTCAGTTATGGCTTAGGAGACCGAGGTTCAGTGAAAGACAGCGCGACTAGGTTCCTCAGGGCATGTCTTCTCTGCAACTAATATCTGTGCCTGGCCTGTGTCAGCTGACTCATGCTCATGGGTCTCACGCTCTGATGTGCACATTAATTGTGAGAGATGTGACTGCTAGTTAAAATTAAACCTCACTCAGGATCTCTCAAATGCCAGGATTTTTTTTCCCTGACATCTGGATACTGAAGACTTCTATCCTAAGGTCATGGGTCAGACTTAACAATTCTACTTGGAAATGGCTCTCTGCCCTGGGCAGCTGGGACTCCATTTGTCAGTCAGCCCCAGGGTGGCCAGGCCGCTTGCTGCCAGCCAGATGTGTGACTAGAGAGCACCTTAAAAGCCTGGAAACCAGAAGGGAGGTAAAGAGGATCCACATTTCATGGCCTTTAAAACCATGAGCTGTTTTTCTTTAATCTCCTGATTTTTGGGCTCTGACTCATGATTTTCCCAGTGGCAAGGGTTTGAGATGCTGCAGGCTAAGGGGTGTTTAATTACAGTGTAGACGTTCAGGTTTGGGCAATGTCCACATCTCTGTTAAACATCCCCATAAGTCAGAGTCAGCTGAGGCAGGCCAGCCATGGGTATTAATTGTGGTGTAGACATATCCCATGTGCTCAGCTCACTTTTGAAGATGGAACTTGAGCACTTTTCAGGACATTTAACCTGTTCAGTAGTTTGTAGCCATCTGAACTGGGTGGTCAGCACATTGGTTCTGATGAATTAAGCAAGGTTGAGTTGGATCACTATTTTGATGTGACACCTTCCAGTAAGAGTGCTGCAGAAGTGATGTGGGTGATTCAGTAGGCATCACGCTTTGCAAGGACTCGGTGTTTGAACCAACGCATTGGCCCTGGATTAAAGGGCAGTCTCTTTGATGAATAATCGAATGTTATGTATATAATCTGTGGACATCAAAGATCTCATGACTTTTTTTTTAAACAAAATATCATGCAGGAGAGCCTCAAAGACAAGGGTGGACAAAATTAGCTCACAGTTAGGTGCCAGCAATTTTACTTTTGGCTGCTAGAGGGTGCTCCTCCATTACATTTCTGCAGTGGAGCTGGGTGACAGACTACTAAATCTGGTCACCATGGCGATCAAGAATATTGATTTGTGGAGGCGTACTCAAAGATATGAGCACCTTGGGAATGGAGGCTGTTCGTAACTCTGAACAAACAATTATGGTTTAGTTCCCTGCAGTTGATGTGCTCCAGCTGAGGCTGGAGGGGTCTTTGGAAAGGGGGCATCTGGCAGCATGGCCTGTTTTGCCTTAGTCCTGTTTCTTGCCTTTGGGCTGAAGTGGGGGGGTGGGTGCCTGCCCCACACCCTTGGCACTGCAAGTTGCAGCTCTCAGCCACCTCTCCCCAGGGCTCACTCTGCCCTGTGCACTGCTTGCCACGTTCCAGAGCTAGCACACAGCAGCAGTGCCACCAACCCTCTGTCCCCTGCTCCTTGCACTCCCAGAGGTGCTGGCAGGATCCAGGAATGAAGCCGTGGACAAAGGTTGGGCCACATTGGTGCCCCGGCATTGGCCCTTTAAAACTCCTCCAGGGCACAGCTCCTCTACTCCAGCTCCAGGCTGCAATTTGGCTGCTGCGGCAGCAGATCGGTGGCTCCCTGTGGCAGATTCCCTCTCCCAGCTCCAGATGGACCCTCCTGACAGGTGATGACTGTGAAAACAACTTCCCCTTCCCAGTGGGGTGAGGTGGCAGGGGAGAGGGATTAAACAGCTCCCTTGGCTTACAGGAAACAGTGCAGATGCCAGGCTCCTTCTATTCTGCGTGCCTAGGATGCAGTACAGGCACAGTAGAGCACAGGGATTTAATTTATTCTTTTCCTTCCTCCATGGCTGCCTGATCGCTTACTTCCAGTTTCACACGGTGTTCGGTTGATGGATCAGCTGGTAACTCTGGTGTTTGTATCTTTGAGGTGCTACTGTACTAACCAAACTGGTTTAGCCAAGGGGCTGTAAACATCTTCTCTTTTCTCCTGAACACTTGTGTGCTGTTCAGTAGTTGCTACATTTCCATCTCAGTGAGTAAGTTGCTGTATTCACGGGCATGGCGCTGTAGTTCTTGAGTCTATGGTAATGGAATTTCAGTTTCTATAGATACCGTCCACCAGCATTCTTGTACCTGAGTCTCAACTCTATCCAGTGTGGTAGGTGGAATTTCTCAAGCGTAGCTTTTTGTCCATAAGGATAATAGTAATTGTACAATGCAAATACTTCTGGATGGGTTGTCATCAACCCAGTGGGGTTGAACTGGGAGCCTAAAAGCATGAGCCTTTACTGTCTGGGCTGAAAAAGCCAGGTCTGTTAGCTCAAAAGCTGTAGCTGGTTCCTCACTCAGTGTCTGATTCAGCCACTGGGCTAGAGACAGAGAACCAAGCTGGGTAAATGTGTTCCCCTGGCTGGCAAGCTCATCCCATGTGCCCAAGGTGTGTTGCAGCTGAAATCTCCCTGTGTGCTGCCGTTGGTAACACACTCCCTGGATGTGTTATCAGCCATAGAACAGGAGCTCTGGGTCTGAAGACACGACTGTCTCCTGCTTGGGGAAGGAGAGACCTGGTTTCAAATCCCTGCTGCCAGCAACAGATGCAAAGGAGTTGTGTTACAACTGGGTCGAGCAATTGGCAGTCATGCCTCAGTGATAAATTGATGTCATTGGTCATAATTATAGTCTCTCAGCACCTTTTTATTATTTTGCTGTCTCTGGTGTACAACACCTCTCAGTTGGTATTGTCTGTGAATTTAATTACCATGCTCCTTTTCTCTGAGATCATTAAGGAAGATGCTAAATATGGAAAGCAGCTAAAATCACAGGAGTATCAGGAGCAGTGTTGAGCATTGCTGCCATTATCCTTTGCAGGATATCGAGTGAGCTGCCCAAAGGGAGCCAATAAAAACTAAAGCTGAAGTTTTCTGCCCTTCTGTGTGAGGCAACCATGAGCTACTAGAGGGCTGTAGCACAAGCAGTGCAAAAGAGGCAGTGCAGGGACGATTCCTGCTTATCAAAATCTGTTTGTATCTCATTTCCTTTGCCATCAGCCCCATTCAGAAGGATTACATTTATCGGTCGTTCATGGCAGTGTGTACATGCTTGGCTAGTGTCTGGGAGTTTCTTCCAGCCCCTGTGGGAGTTGCTCAGAGTGGACTCAGCTGGGCCTTTGCAGGCGTAGTGTGGTAGCAGCGCTCAAATTATAACAGATACAGACTTTACACAGAGAACAAACCTGGCTCGACAACTTTCCTCCCTTCTAAGTCACCACCATCATCTCTAGAAGATTAGGGGTGGAAGGGACCTTGGCAGGCTGCATTGGTGGGACTCAGGGTTTTCATAACAATTACTAAGAATCTGCTCTCCGTCCCAGTGATCTGCCCTGCCCACCTGACCCACTATCATTATATATAAACCTGCTGACAGCAAACTTTTACAGATCCTTGAGTGACTCCTCGGAAAAAACTGCGGAATTATAATGTATGTTTGTTTGTTTGTTTGTGTTTTAAAACCATAGTAATAAAATTTACTCCCAACAATACTACTGCAATTTTTTGTGTTCTTAAAACTTACTGTGAATGATAAATATAAGAACTGAATGTCTGTAACATATAAATGTCCTTCTTGGAAAAAGTGGGCTTTTTGTTTCTATCATGGTGGGACCCGGGTTCTTTGATAGAGCGATTGGTGGGATGTAAGGTTCGAAAAATCGAGAACCACTGATCTAGTCCAAACCTCTGCTCAAAGCAGGACCATGTGTATTAAAGTCCCTTAACCACTTCCACTCCCAATGGCCATGCTACTGATGAGATCGCTATACAAATTCCAATGCTGTTAAACGATTGAGAGAGAACTCCATGCAGATTCTGCAGCTTTCAGTGGGGACAGCTGTCCTTGGGCAAATGCAACTCAAAGTTGGAAACCTACTTAGAGCAATAAAATTTAGAATTCAACCAGAAAATAAGGCTAAAAGAAATCTGACAGTAGGTTGACCTATAAAGCTTGTGCCCCGAGAGTCCACAGGTAGAGAACATGCAGGCTGGGATGTAGCAAAACTAATTTCTAGACTAGGGATACACATTAAAGTGGGCAGATTGGCCCCCTGTGTGCTGCTAGACTGAAGCCCAGCCATGTCTCTAAGCTTGCTGTGTTTGATAGTCTTGTCAGTAATCCTCTTCCACTTACTCTAGAACAGCGAGTCAAAGCACACTGCAAATCACTGCCTCTTATTTCCATATTGACAGGGAGAAGAATTCCCAAGCCTCAAAAGTGTTTATTACAACTGACCTTTGTGGGCAAAAGTTCCTGTGCTTTTTGGTGGAATCCCAGCTCCAGTTGCGGTAAGCATGTGTGGGGTTTTTCTTTTTCTTTTTTTTTTCCCCGTGAATTGCTGAATAAATGGTAGAGCTGTAAAAATAGCTAACTAGATACGAGTGGGTGTTTAGACACGCCAGAGCCAGTGGAATCTGTTATATTGACTCAATCATGTACGTGTCTGTCTCTCACATGAATGTTTGCTGCTGTACCATGGGCATTTGAATATTTAAATAAAGCTAAGATTGAAAAAAAGAGATTGTATTTCTTCTGGCATGCTTGCTTTCCCTCCCTATGCCCTTACAAGTGTTCCAGAAAACTAAACAAACATCATTATTTTAAATTACATGAATTAACAGCAAAAATCATCATGCCTAATCTTAGAGATTCTAATCTATAGAAATAATATTATCTTGTGATAAGAAAGAAGGAAGGAACCCAATGTAAAGACAATTACTTCCCATACAGCACTCTTTTAATGCCCTCTCTGATAACACTACAAAGGAGAGAATTTCTGGTGTATAGTATTTTTGGTTGAATCTTTTTTTTGTTCCTCTCCAAAATATTTAGCTGTGTAAAGTTTCAAGAGAGTAACGATAAGTCTCAGTTGATCTTTGGTTCTGTTACCAACATACTGGCAAAGGATGCAGCCCCAGTGGAGGTAAGAAAGTGTGTGTGCATGTGCACGTGTGAATATAGAACCTTGCTGTGCTTTGTCACTTTCTGTATCTAGTGATAGTGTTTACTCAAGTACAGGAGTTTAACTCACTGTTTGATTTTTATAGAGCATTGACACATTGCTGGTTCTGGAAGGCAATGGAAACTTAGTTCTGTACACTGGAGTAGTTCGGGTATGTACCATTATGAAATCCAGTTAAAACTCTTACTAGCCCAAAGTAAACATGGTGGAAACTTCCTTTGTCATAATGAGGCTGTTGTAACTTCTGTCACTGCTGTCACAACCAGTGTGTTTGATACGTAGTAAGCTGTTGGAGCAGCTTCAGTTTTAGGTCGCTTTAGGAAACCTCTGGCATCAACGTCTTGGGGAGGTGGACAGGCCCTGTTTCAAATCTAATTAATAGTGGGAAGTTGCTGTCTATCGTTTGCCTTGTACAGTGCTGGAAATGTTACTCCCAAGTCATTAACACCTCATGGGACAATCTGAAAAGCATTAGGTTTGGAGATAATGTTGCTTTATGTGATGTTTTCATGCCCAGCTTTTCAGTTGTTAAGAGAACAAAGAAATCCTAAAATATGAGAAATAAGCAGAAGTTCTCTGAGGCAAAAAGCTTCCAGTCTTTCTCATCAGGCATCAGTGGAATTTTGTTTAAGCTTGTTACTTCCAAAAAAACTATAGTCATGTTGTACATTCTTGATTACACTTTTCTAATTAACTTAAAAATAGCTAATCCTATTTTGTATAAAAAGACATGATGCTGCAATATGCTTTTTGCTTTATGTTTGGGAACTGTGTAAAACAGATCTTTCTAGTTATTTTATACCCTTTAAAAGTAGATATTTGTAATTGCAACAGTCATTTCTTTAAGTTGACTTAAAGGTGTAGCAATGATGCAAGCACGTGGAAAAGTGTAGAAGTAGGCAGGGAAAAGACTAATGTGTCTAAGTTCTGGAAAAAAGGTGTTAAAATGGGGCAGCTTTAGACTCATTTGCCAATGTTTGTTTGAACTTCACTATATATCCAATTTTCTTAAATGTTTTCTTTGCAATATTAATATTTGCTGTTACTGATGCCATTGACATAAATGTGCGCGTGTTGGAGGTATTTGTATGTTAAAACTAATTGCTTCGTTTTGTAAAAAGATCGGGAAAGTTTTTATTCCTGGACTGCCAGCACCATCATTGACAATGTCAAATCAGATGCCTCGGCCCAGCACCCCCTTGGATAGTGTCAGTACTCCTTCCAAACCTTTGAGCAAGCACCTTGGGCCCTTAGAGGAGGTAAGAGAAGCGAAGAGTTGTATTGAAAAAGTTTTTTATATAGTTTCAAAAGCCCTGGTGTTGCGGAGTACCTCAGTCTGTTTCTGCTGGGATACATTCTATTACACATTTTTGGGTTTAGCTCATTCAATGCATCTCACCATATCTTCTAGGGAAACAAGCCAGGCCAATAAAAGTGCATTTCTGCTGTCCTAACTGCCTTTACACTAGGGTTTCTGCTACCTCTGTCACTCAAGGATCACACTTCTACACACCCCAGACGGACATCACTGTACTGACAGAAGTCTGTAGCAGGGGTGTAGCCAGCCCCTAGTTTCTGGCCAGGCCCTTGAGTCTACAGGGCGGGCCCAGCTGAGGGCAACTTCTGGTTATGTGACTGGAAGTTGCCCTGAGATGCTTCACTTGTTAATCAGCAAGGGGGGCTGTGGAAGGAGGAAGGAGAAGTGGCTCGAAGAGGCCCTCCCACCACAATGCCTGGCAGTGGCACAGACTTTGCCACAGCCAGCTGCTGGCTGGTTTCACAGCTGCGGTGGCAAAGTTCATGCTGCTGCTGGAAGCTGTGGTGGGCAGGTCTTATCTCCAAGTGGGTGGGCCCCAGCTCACCTGGCTCCATGCCGTGGCTAAGCCCTTGTCTGTAGTGTAGATATGGCCAAAGGCAGAAGGAGGGGGCATGAAGTTCATCTGCGTAAGTGGCTGGGGTGTTGTGGGAGCAGAGAGTTTAATGCTTGTGGGGAGGAGAGAAGATCCATGGTGCTGAAGCCCTAGTGGCATGTCAGATCCTGTTGTGATTGGCCTCTGACAGCTCATCATAGAGGAGTTTCTTGCTGTTCAGCTTCTCACATTGCACATCTGGCAGCTCAAATCCCATTTCCTTCCTTTGCTCTCTACTCATGGTACCGCTAGCCATCACTTCTCAGTGTGCTCTGCTCACTCATGTGCTCCCCTCCCTCCCCTCCCCTTACTCCTCTGCGAGGTTCAGCTGATGTGTGTCAGCATAAATCTGTCAGAGTGGGGATGTGGATTGTGTAGGAGATGAGGGATGTGGCGTGACCTTCTTGTCACTGTGCTTCCAAGAGTATTTAACTAGCTGGCAATGACAATTCAGAGTCACATCTATCTTGAAACCTAGTGTAACTTAGCATGTTATGGCTCAAGAGTGTGAGTGGCCAGTCTCAAGAACCAGGGCAGAAACCCCGAGTTCTCAATTAAGGTTTTGCCTACCAATCAACAAGTGTCTATTCATCAGGCACTATAATAGCCTTAATATGGAGTCACAGACTGTCCCTTTGGGTACTCCTATCAATTTTGCCTCCCAGGTGAGCCTCACTGTTGTGTTAAATGGTTCCTTGTGCTCAGGATCACAGCAATATTCAGGCTTCTTCCAAACCCAAAGGACCAGTTGCTTACCTCAGGTCAGGTGCATCATCCATCTCACTGCAAAGTCAATGCTTGTAGCCAATCCTGTAATAAGCTATCTGAAGATTTATTAAATGGAAAAGGAACATGAGAGAGTTATTTACCTGGTCAACATAGATGGTCCTATACAAATGAGTAAAAATCTTAAGTTTCAAAAGGTAGTGGGAACCTATAATCAGCAAGCGCTATATGTCCTTTAGGGCTAGCCCAAGCTAAGAAGTTGGGGAATCTCTCACTTACATGTGGAAATACTTTTCCCCACTGAGTATAAGCAGCATAGAGATTCCTAGTTCCTTGTGTTTGGATTTTTATCCCCCTCCTGCCACGTACTCTGAGCTGCGAACTCAACTGACAGGAGGAATCCACTTGCATGACTCATATTTTGGGTGTGTATGTCGAGAAGAGTAAACAACAAATGTATTTTGTTCTCTTTAACATCCCACAATGGTTCATCTAATGTTGATGGATCTTTCCTGTTGGGAAACAAGTAAAGCCTTCTTTTGAAGATCAGCCCTTCACGTTACTTAATGTCTCTCTCCTGTTTGGCTGTAAGCTGTCACAGAGGCTCACAATACAGCCACTCCAATATTACCTTACGATATGGGATACAGAGGTTATAAATGAGATTAATACAAGCAGCATCTCTCAAGCATTCAGTGAGGTCTAAACGCTCAACAACCTTCTTGTAATTCTAAGACCTGTTTTAACAATTCTAACTCTCAGGTGAGCCAAGCTGGTTCTGGCTGCACGTTTGTCAGTGTTCAAGTGAGACATGGTGACTTTGGCATGAGCTGACACCTGGTCTGCCAGCATCACAGCTAGTCATTAATGTTTTACTGGAAACCCTGGAATCGCAGGATGAGACTGGGTTTCAGAATGTCTGGAGCCCAGACTTTTGTGAGCTCATCTATCCACAATGTCTACTTTTAACTCTTGTTTTGTCACTTTACAGGTAGTGCTGTTATCTCCAGTCCCAGAGCTGAGGGATTCTTCCAAACTTCACGACTCCTCTTACATTGATGATTGTACTTTCCAACAGCTTGGAACATTCATTCACGCTGTGCGAGATCCTGTCCACAACAGAGTAACTCTAGTAAGTGTTTTCCTGGAGGTGTTTCTGAAACAGAGCAACCAAAGTTAATGAGCCCTTGTTTCCCAGAGTAGCAAACTGTCTAAAGAGCTTCCAAGCCACAGCCAGATGTTGCACTTCTGCTTACTAAGACTGTGTCCACACTAGAGATCTTACAGTCTGTACAGCTTCAGCTGCTCCTCTTGGCATAATCAAACCATCCCCAGCAAGTGGCAGTATCTGTGTTATATTGCCCACACCAGAACTTTGGCCTGTGAAACTTATGTTGGTCAGGGCTGTGTTTTTTTCACAGGTTTACCATCAAAAGTGCTAGTGTAGACATAGCCCAGGTGTATGCTTTACCCTGTAGGGCAGGGGTCTCAAACACATGGCCCACGGGCTGGATGCGGCCCCTAAAGCTGTTTCCTGTGGCCCACAGTGACACTATCATCACTGATATTTGCAGTATCATTGTATGAAAAGGTTTCAGTGGTGTGACCCTTGGGCTAATGTACTAGTCCTCATGCAGCCCTCATTGTGATTTGAGTTTGACACTCCTGCTGTAGAGTGTCCTTTTTAGGAAAACTGCCTTTTATTTCTTACAGGAATTCAAGGACTTTTAGGCCAGTGCTTCTGCCACGGACCTTGCAAATCTCAAACTGAGACAATGTCTGTGTTACCACGTACATCACAAAATTGATGTCACTCGGGTGTGAAAAAGACACCCCCAAGCAACATACTTTTTGCTGGCATAAGCAGTGATGTGCACAGCGCTACTTGAGTCGGAGAGCTTCTCTCACCAACATAGCTGTCGGCCCTTATTGGGGTTGGGTTAATTCTGTTGCTGGTTGAGTTCCACCTCCCAGGATAGGGCAGGTACACGCAAGATTTGACAGTGGCGCAGGTGCATCAGTACAGCCATGCTTCTGTAAGGTCTCTAGTGTAGACATGGCCTTCATAAAAAGCTCTGTGTTATAGATATGGTTAATGCACAAAACATTCTGCAGAGATGAACCGTGATCTTAGTTGTATCTGAAGCTACTCACGATGTGACTTCGATTTCTTTTTTACAGGAGCTCAGCAATAGCTCCATGGTTAGGATTACCATTCCTGAAATCGCCACCTCCGAGCTAGGTAAGGTACAGAATCCAGCCCCCAGAGCACAGCTGCAGAGGAAAGGGGGAGTGCTTCATTGGACAGTTGTGAAGTGTAGTCTTTGGGCCATGATGATGCAACACCTAATGCTGTAAAATCCTGTGATCAGCTGCAGACTTGCTGACCTAGATCTTGCGAAGCTCTTTTGTAGCACAGATATAACTCAGAACAAACTGGCCTAAAAGAAGTGTGTACACTGTTATTTAAGAAGTAAGATCATGAGAAGTTTGATCTGTTTAATATGACTTTAAGAGTGAACAAAAAAGGGAAACCGTGCAGAAATTTTAGAATTACGTTTTCATTGTCCTGAAACAACACTGGCCAATTGCTTCAAAGTACAGAGCAAGTTTTCCTTTGGCTTCATGGCACATGGGGATCTTCAGACCGATAGATGGGGGACTTGTGTGGAGCTTTTTTATTTGTTCGTTTGTTTTACAGAGTTATCAGAGAAGAATGGCTTTACAGCATCCCTGGGCGTGGCTGTCTAATACAAGTGAAACTATGACACAATACTGTACAATTTTTCTTTTCCCTCCAAACAGTAAAAAGATGTTTGCAAGGAATTAAGTCTGTCCTGCCCAGAGAGGTAGCCGTCCAGATGCTTGTCAAGTGGTACAATGCATACAATGCTCCAGGAGGACCAAGCTATCACTCCGAGTGGAGTTTATTTGTGACCTGCCTCATGAATATGATGGGTTACAACACTGACAGATTGACGTGGACACGTAATGTAAGTAAATGCACAACTTCTTAGTTCTTTCCTAGCCTCAGATTGGTATTAACTGATCATCTGCATAATTAATACTTTCACTAAGTTCAAATGTTTATCCAAATATACTCTGTTCAGCAGCAGGCATGCCTTAACCTGTTGTTAAACTAGGCACCTCTGGCTCGTAAAAATCACCTTTTCCAAATGTATCTTTTTCTTTAACCAGACACACATTCTTACTGCATTTAGTGCGTCTGTCACATTGAAATGCTTTGCGGTATTATCCCAGCACTAATATGAGCATTTCTCGTTCCCTGAAGCCACCTAGTACTAGCAAGAATATGAAATTCACAAAAGAAATGCATTCTGTGCATAGATAATTGGTTTCCTGTCTTTGTTGGATGTGATTTTATGTGAAAGTAGAGCTTGTAATTTTTAATGGTATTCTAAGAAACAATACTTAACTTCAGTGCAGACATTGTTTCACCTTTAGTTTGTCATGGTGATTCATTTATATAATTTCAGGGGTTTTACGATGGCTAATTTTGCCTTTTTATTTCTTGCAGCTTGATTTTGAAGGATCCCTTTCCCCTGTCATTGCTCCTAAGAAGGCCAGGCCTTCTGAGACAGGATCAGATGAAGTAAGAGTTGGAGTCAGTGTTTACTAAAAATAAAAAGCAGGTTATCAATAGATTATAAGACAATACATTTTAAATTCAGGCAGATCAGAGGAAGCAAACTCTGACTGGCACTTTCAACCGGGGCTTCCATGAGAGTGTAAGTCTTTGGTGGAAGTACTCTCCTCTACTCCTTGTATAATGCCTAGCCCAGTGTGATGCTGGCTAGGGGACTCATTAACCCATACCTGCGTAAGTACTAATTCATGTTTGACTCCAAGAGGAAACCCACATATTGCTCCCAGGAGCATGTGAAGTCTTCCCAGGATGCTTTGTTCCTTTACTAATAGTCTATCCAATTGCTGTCTGTTCAGTACATTTTACCAAGCCAGCAGTATAAAGTTCCACAGCTTGTTAACTACACATCTTATTATGGATTTTAGTAAAGCGTTCAGGTGGAAGTGGTTGGTTTCTGCAGGGACAGAAGCAAAATTCTTTGTAGTCTAGTGCCTCAGCTGCTTTATTATTATTTGGTTGTCACCCAGAGGGTTGTGGGCACCTTCCAGCACTGAAAGGAAACAAGCTAAGGAGCTTATTGCTGCCGTCTCAGCCCTGTAACTTGTTCTGAGCAGTTGGGTGAGGTCCTAATGATTTCAGTGTGGGTCCACGTAGGTACTGTGTTCTGCCTCTGCCGTACAAACTGCAGGTTCAGGGACCTAAATGAGTGCCCTGTGACACAACAAGAGAAGTGATAAGGCAGCTGAGATGGGTAGGAAGCTGAGAATGGAAATATACCAGTATTTTATGCAGTTAACCAAGGCTTGTGCAGAGAGTAGTGGAGTAAAGAGGGTTTTATTTTAGATAAATGGAAAAAATGAATCAGTAGGAGGCATAATAGGCAATTTCTTGTAGATGCTAAAGGAATGGTGGAGTTTCAAGAGGGGTTTAAAATAGAAGGGAGTGGTTTTGTGGACCAGTTCAGGAATTGTGTTTCATGCCTAGGGGCGGTGTGGTAGAAAGTGGGAAATTAGGGCTGCTGCTGTGGGAGAGCCACTGATCTGATGACTGTAGGTCATTTAATTAAAATGCCTTTAAAGATGGAAATGGGGAAGAGGGAGAATCCAAACTATGAGGGCTGGGTTTTCTGACCATTGCCTTTGGGCAGACATTACAGTGTGGACAGTTTGGGTCTTGCAAACCACTATAAGTATTGTAGCATTACACCATAATTTAATATATAAACCAGAGACTGTAGGAGTTAGTGGATGTTTGATAAGTAGAGCCTGAGAACGGTTAGCACCTTTTGTACTTAATAGCAGAAATGACTGCAAGCTTGATGGTCCCCAGCTACTGGGAGAATTGCCAGCCTGTTCAAAACTTGGGAATTACATTTGCATGTCTCTGCCAAGTAGTTTGGAGTGTTAATGATATTCATCCATGTTTGCTATAGATCATGTTGCTTTAAACTGATGTATTGTAAGTTAATGTTTTTTACATGTGCTCCCCCCAGTGTCAAATGAAAGTAGCCACAGTAGTGAGACTATGTTTAGTGAATGATTAGTATATTGTTTCTCTTTGTTCTCTTTAGGACTGGGAATATCTGATCAGTTCAGACTATCACAGAAACCTTGAGTCTCATCCTCTAGCCAGAGCCTTGCGGTTGGATCCATTGGAAGCTTCATTTCCAAAAGATGACTTTTCACCAACACTCAGCTTGGATTCCTCAACCCTTCTCTTCACGCACATTCCTGCTATTTTCTTTGTGCTTCATCTGATCTATGAAGAGCTGAAATTAAATAGTCTGATGGGAGAAGGCATTCGTTCACTTGTTGTTCTTCTCATTCAGCTGGCAAGGTACCTCCAGTAATAAGTCACAGAAATGAACTCAAACTGTTGTATGCTTCACTGCGTCTCTTCATGATGTGCTCACGTTATTTTTGATGCTGAATTGGAGGATAAGCTTTAAATAGGAGCCTAGATTTCAAAGCCAGAAAGGTCCGTTTGTGATCATCTAGTCTGAGCTTCTGGCTAACAAAGGCCAGAGAATTGCCCCAAAATAATTCCTACAGCAATTTTTTTTTAGAGAAGCATGCAGTTGTCATGCAAAACTTGTCAGTGATGCAGAGTCTATCATAACCCTGGGTAAATTTTTCTAGTGGTTAATTATTCATAACCGCTAAAAAGTTGTGCCTTATTTCCAGTGTGCATTTGTGAACTTCCAGCCATTGACTGGTGTTATATCTTTGTATGTGAAACTGAAGAGCCAATGATTAAGTATTCATTTCCCTTGTAAGCACTTATGTACCGTGTTCCAGGAATGTAGTTGGCCCCTGGTTTCTGGCCATGCCACTGAATCTGCAGGACGGCCCCAGTCAAGGGCGGCTTCTGGATATGTGGCTGGAAGCTGCCCAGAGACGCTCCAATAGCTAGGTAACAAATGGAGCTGTGTGAGGAGGGAGGAGAAGTGGCAGCGCGATAGGCCTGCCCACTGCAGTGGTATGAACTTCGTTAGTGCAGCCATGGGGCTGGTCAGCAGCCAGTGGCTGCAGCCGAGACCATGCGCGGAGCAGAGGTGCCAGTGCTGCAGCTTCTGCTTTGCTTGCTGCTGGGTGGCTCTGCAGCCATGGCAGCGAAATTCACGCCACTGCCGGGTGCCATGGGCCTGGGCTCACCCCTGGCTATGCCACTACTGCGCTCTAGTCTTCTCTTTTTATTAAACATACTTTACAAATTTGAGCAAGCAAGGAAAGTGCAGCAGTGTCCAAGAGCTTCCTGGGTTAAAGAATGTTTAACTGTTGTGAATGCCTTTGCAATTGGCGCCCATGTAGCACTTCAGAAATAATTCTCAGAACACCCATTAGCTCCATTTCACAGAATGGGGGAACTGCAGAAAAGAGCTTATATGACTTGTCCAGAGCCACAGAAGGGCGTGCATGGCATAGCCGGATGAAATTTGGAGGTTCTTGGCTTCCAGCTTTGTGTATAGACCAGTCTTCCCTCTAGATTCATGGGTGTCAAACATCTTTGGTCTGCAGCCCAAAAAATAATCCAAGCTCATCCTACAGCCTGGCACATCCCGCCAGGGAGAAACAGTCTGTCTTGCATGTCATGTACAGTTGGCCAAAGCCTTTGCATTTGGCTTTCACAAATAATCACCAGTAATATTTAGCATAAGCTGCAGGACAGCGGAGTGAGGCCGCTAAGATTTGGATTGATGGGGAAGGTTGTGGGGAAGAGCAGTCCATGACCACAGAATCTCATTCAAAAAAGACTGATGGTGCATAGGGAAGGGTAGAAATGTGCCAAGTTAATAGTTAGATGGGTGTGGAAAATCAGCACATTGCTCCTCCTGCCCGGCCTATTCATCTAAGGCATGTTAAATAAAATACGTTCACTAGCTGAAGTTGTAGATCAGAGGCACAAGCAGGTTTTCATCTTCTTTTTGCCTTTTCTCATCTATTCCATTTTAGGGACTTAAAATTAGAAACGTATTTAGATTATTACTACAGAGAGTATCCTGCCATTGTAAAGACCTCCAGGCAGACATGCATAATCGATCAAGGTGAGTTTCAGGGTGATTGCCGAGGATTTGCAAGTAAATGATGCTGTGAGCCAAGTGTCTGTACACTAAAATTTCTTCTGATAACCATTCTTACCACAACTGAAAGTAACTACTCATTTAATGCAAAAACATAGCATTTCAGTTTTTCAGCTTGTCAAGTGCCTTGCTATTGTATTCTGTCCTGATTTGTTAGTGGGATTGGAGAGAGATCTGATGTAAATATTGATCCAGAAGTTCTGATTTTTTTTAACCTTGTTTGCTCTGTCCTATGTTTGTTGTGTTTTTGCCATCACAACCCATTTTTTCAGTATTGCTGTCAGCCTTGGCAGGGTAATAAGCTGAAATTAGAGCCATTTGATATGTGATTATTTCGGTCTGATGCACAATGGACTGTATCACAAGACCTCTATCACACTGAGGCTGATTGGCACCCTTATCGTCTAGTAAAGGGCCCAAAGACTTGGGCCTGAATTGCCCTTTCATCCCTATAAATTCTCCTTTCGGGAATGGGCTGAAGAGTGTTAGCAGTGAGCTGTGGAGAATCCGGTCTTGCTGTCCCTCTAGTGCAGAACCCGTTCTGTGGCTGTGTGCCTACAATCTGCAAGGCTTGTACTCTGCTTGTCACAAGAACTACGTTGTATTGCTTTTTTTTTAAATGCAGAAATTTAAAGAATTGTAAATGAGGGCTTAGATTTTTGCATTTCCGGTAGTCCGCCCTCACGTCCACAGCTAAGGAAAGGCAATAGGCAATTATGCAAGAGATGCTGCTGCCTCTGGGGAACATAAAAGCCTCCAATAACACCAGGCATGAAGAAGCTTTTAGAAACTTCTGCTAAGTGTTTGCAAAGAGCCGGGTGAGGCAAAAGAAGTTGAACTAGGTTGTTCTCTTACTAAAGCAAGATAATATGAGGTGCTTGCATTACAGGTTTTTTCAGCCATGCTGTTTGAGAATAAGTAGTATTTCTTAGGATCCTTGGATCAAGAGATGTCATTGTTTTATGAAAGGCTCATTGTCATCTCAAACTTGAAATGTTAGAGTTCTTTAGTGGGCCACCATCTGCCTGGAGGCTACATAAATTCAATTGTTTGGGAAATCTTGAATGTATTATATCTGCTTACTAAAGAATAATGAGAGAATAGTGTAGGTTTTGGTCTGGGCTTTAGGAACAGCAGAACAGGCTTCCTGCTTGGTTTCCATGTTCTCAGTTTAATTGCTGTTAATCTGATTAAGCCCAAACAGGTTTCATGCATCATCCCCCATTTTTTTCTGCCGAGCCACCCAGTATCTTCCAGTGGCTGAGTTCCTGTTTGAAGGGAGAAGGAGCCCAGCCTTACCCTTACTTACCAGGAGTCTGTGAAAGGAGCAAACTGGTGGTGCTGGTACGTACTTCAGGAAGAGAGCGCAGGTAGTGACCACAGATCTTCTCCTGGCTTATTAACCATAAGGGGCTTATGCCGCCAATGCTTGCCTCCAAGTGCTCAGTTTTATGCGCGTGCGAATCGACCTGCTGACTAATGGGGCTTCTTGGGTGGAAGGCTGAGCATGTGCATATGTGTTTTCAGGACTGGCACCCAAGTCCAATAATGGAATTTATTCTCCGCAGTCAGGCTGAGAAAACGTGGAACTGTCAAAAATAATGCAGTTGGCAAATGGGAAAATTCCCCAGTGTCACCTTGTCCCTTATCTGTATTTGGTCTGCTTTATGTTGGTTGTATTGTGAAGTGTGAGGCTCCGTCAGAGTGAGAATGAAGAGCTTTGGGCTGTGGGAAGAGGAGCAGAGGTGTTTGAGTGTGAGTAGGGAACTGATGAGTGCAGTGTGGATGGGGTGCTGTGTGGCTTAACTCCTTATTTCCTTGCTTTTTCCAGTTTGTGCTGGTCCTAGTGTTGATGTGTGGGCTGGCAATGTAACTAAAAGTTAGCAAGGTTTGGCTTGTAAGGGAATTTCCTAACTTTTTTAGCAAGTATAAATCTGTATGGAGTCTCAGACCATTGGGGTACATAGAGTTGGGAAAAGAGAAGTGGGACTTGAGCTGGTTGTGGAGGACAAGTGTAGGGAACAGGGACTCTACTCAGGCAGCCTGCCTGTGGTTTATTGGAGAGAAGCTGTGCTCTCACCAACCCCAGGAAGCTTCTCAGCAAGGACATCTTCTCTCCTTAGTGTCAGAGTGGAGAAGCTGAATCAGCAGCATCCAGGAAGCCCTTCAAGTGTTGATGCCCTAGTACAAAAAGCTCTTTGTTTGCAAGCATCTTTGCTTAAAGTAAACCCCATTTCCACAAGCCCTACTCTCTGCCTGCCCCTCACATCTCTGTTTGCACATCCGTGCTTCCCTTCTGTCTCGCCTGGCTCCCTGCCGCACAGGAGCATGTGCAGAACATAATGGATGAGTCAAGCATGCAGCTGGCCAGAAACTTTCAGTGAAAAACACTTCAAAATATTCTCCTCAGGTGAAATTTTTCATCTTGTGAGTCAGCTAGGCTGGCAGTGTCAGAAAGTGGAAGTGGGTAATAGCTCAGCACAGTTCCATTGGCTAAGCTTGGTGAAACTCAGTGAGGTTATCATGAACTGAGAAATACCTTTCTGTTTGTTTAGAGCATTTACCAAATGGCCTGTAACTGAGATGCAGTTGAGGTGTGTGTGTGTTTGCGTGTGAGAAAAGTTTTGTGTTTGTGGAAAATGTTGTGGTTTAGCTTGAGGAACCTAATGAAAGGTGGGAAATGCAGGGCAAAAGGTCCAAATGGGAGCATTTTACGTGTTTCCTATCCAAAAGAGAAATAAATCACAGAACGAATTACAGGGAAAATTACGTTCTCATTGTAAGTGTGATCTGCCAAATTTGGAGACTAAAATCAGTCATTAAAATGTAAATCAAAATGATTTTAATCCTCTAAATGTAAATTTCAATTTAATCTCAATTAAAGAGTCCCTGCTAATAATGAATTAAGAATCTACTTATGTCGTCAATGCTATCTTTCTTTCTGATGGCTTAAATGGATAGTTACCGGTAGTTTAATTAGCAATTTATTTACGTAACATAAAATTTCTTTCTCCTGTACAGAGTGTTGCTTTGTATGTACTTGGGGATGAGAGTGCAGTTTCAAACGAAGCATCCCATTATTTATTCAGGATAACATCAGGTACGTGTGCTGGAACAGACAGTCTTGTGATATGAGAGTGTTCTTGTTAGACACTCATCTTTTTACGAAGTAAATGTAGGAACAACATTATCTTGTTTTTCCATTTTAGGGCAACGAAAACAGCAAGCAGAACACGACGATAATCGGTAACTTTGATATTGATATATGATGTATTAGCACTCTGCTACTGCTATCCTTCTAATTCACTTTTTTTCTGCTTTCCTGTTGTTCTGTAGATATTGCTTCAGACAGAGTACCTCTGTTTCCAACCTAGCTGAAAAGTTAGTTATCTGGCTGACTAGTGTGGGTAAGGGAAGCTTTCATTATTGTGTACAGCAAGGGTCGGCAATCTTTGCCAGCCCCCAGGCAGCCTTGCCCACTGCACCCTCAGTGGGTGCAGTGGATGGGGTCAAAAATGGCTGGGGCCAAGCGTGTGGCCTCTGGGGCCCCAGCCGTGGCTAGCTCTTGCTCCTACTGGTGGGTGGCTTCTGGGTCTCGGGTCGGAGCCAGAGCGGGCAGGGTGACTCACCCCGCTCCCCTCCAGCCCTGCCCAGCGGAGGGCAGGGCCATCAGGGGGCAGGGGCCATGCATCCTGCAGCTTCTTTGTTTCTGTTGGCCGTGCTCCCCCCCATGCGGCTCTTGCCACTGGCGGTGCATCACTGAGGGGAGCAGGGCCAGCGCAGGAGCTTGAGTGGCGTAGTGTGCTGCTCAGGTTCAGCCCCCATGCCGTTTTTGGCACAGGTGCCGGGGGTTGCCAACCCCGGGTGTACAGCATCAACAACCTTAGATGATGATCTTATGTTTGAGCAGTCACATTGGCTGGGCTTAGAAATGTTCATCTTCTAAAAAAACCCTTGTAAAGTTTTTGTCCTCTCTTATTCTAAGGCTTCACCTTAAGAGATTTGGAGTCTCTCCCCTTCGGGGTTGCACTTCCTATCAGAGATGCTATATATCACTGCAGAGAGCAGCCTGCCTCTGATTGGCCAGAAGCTGTCTGTCTCTTGATTGGGCGTCAAGATCTTTCCAAACAGGCTTGTGCAGGGAACCTGGCAAAGGGTAAATCTGTGAGTATCAACATAAAGAGAGATTTCGCAAAGTCAAATACCAAATGCTTAGTTTGGGAGTGCTAAAATATTTAAAAAGTCTGGACTAGTATCCCTTGATTTCATAGCTGGGCAAAACAGCTCTTTTCATGTAGGAGGTATAGTATAGAGGATCAGTGAGCAAGAGCAGTGTATGGTTTGCAAACGTTCAAGGTTTTAATGTAAAAATGGCCCCAAAAAACAAAACCCAAAACAGTACAGTCTGGTGCCAGAAGAGTGAGTATGTGTAAATATGCAGGCTAAATTGAATTGTTGGCATGTAAACAGATGGATTTTAATCCTCCTCTAAGTACAAATCTCAACATAATTTTATATGAGGAGTGATTGAGTTCCCTCCTTGGAATGCAGAAGTAGCTATGAAGTTAGAGGTTTTGGAGATGTGAGAAGTTTCTGTGCTCTGCCCCTCAGCACGTGGCAACAGAACAGTTACACTAGAGCACAGAAAAGCAGGTATTTCCCACAATGATGTTCTTTCGGCTTGACATGACTGTGCTCTTCCTGTTCTTTGCTGGAATCTGACAACTTTCTAAAGCACACTATCACTCCCCCCACCCTCAGTGATTTTTCTGTTCTGTAAGGTCTACAGTGCTTTTGGAAAATTCCTTAAAAAAACCCCCTCATCTGACAAATGTAATCAAGTGTTGACAGCCCCTTTGTGCATTGTTCATCAGGGCCTTTGTAACAAGCTGAAATGCTGCTTGATACTTGAGAGTTGGTTGGTTTCAGTGGCCTTCATGAGCCTATTTAATGTCAGTGCATACAGTGTGAGCATTGTTCTGAGAGGACATGGGAGAGCTCCTGCTCTCTGCACATCCAGGCAAAGATCCCTTCTCAGTAGGTGTTTAGTGCTGTCTTGGGTTTTGAGGATGTTATTAAGCAGCTCTGGCTTTTGCCAGGTGTCTCACAACAGCATATCAAAAACATTACATTCTTTTTTTTTTTTTTTCTTCTTGGTGAAAATAAACAAAGTAACAAACCTAAATCATCTTATTCACTGTCCATTAAAGAGTTATTTTATCTCTTACCAATGACCTTTTCACCTCAAGTTAGATCTTGTAACTGCCAAAAATGGTAGCATATCTAACTTTTGTGTCTCAACTTATTTTGAGGCATCCTTAGAAACGTTACCTTAAAAGGATAAAGTGTTCTACAAAAGCCAGATTGTTTCCCCTCTTTCAGAGGGGCAGGGTGGAGTTTCCTGTTTCTAAATAGGCACTGGCTAAATGGGTGGTGCTTTTAGTATTGACATTTTTTGATCATGTATTTATCGAAAACTAATTGTTTTTCATTTATCAACTGCATTTTTACTCATACCGAGGTATGCTGGGAACGGATGAAGATCCTGTGGTTTGCAAAGATCCTCTCTGATATTTAATCTATCATATAAACTTTTAGTTAGCATGGGGGGAGGGGAAAGCAACTCATTAGAGGCTTTCTTGTTTTGTTTGTCCCTTGATTACATCATACTGCATTTCTTATCTTTGCACTTACCTCTGTATTTATTAAATCAGGCTGTGTACAGCTAAAGGAGAAAGGGTAGTATGCTTTCTAACTTATTTCTTCAGACTTGAGGAATTTGTCAGAGTTTCTGGTATGCAAAGATCCCCTGCAGCAAAACATTTTTTTTTTTTTTTTTTTAACGAGTTAATCTAGTAGAGGTTAGTTTGAAGCAAGCATGGTGCAGGCAAGTCCTGGACAAGCGGACTCCACTGTTGTCAGCACATTCCCATCCTGTGCTACGCCATCCTGGCAGGTCTTGTGCTTGGTTTTGTTTTCAAGTTGAGCTTGCCTGTTCTGCTGAATTGATAGGATGTGAACACATACAGACTGACAGGAGACAGGTAGGATCAAACTAGGGTTTGAGTAAGTGTTCAAGAGATGGGAGGTTTTATCTGGAGTGTCAAGGACTTTGGAGGCACATGCGTCCTGGCATGCAAACTCAAAGGCACTTGATACCATGATGAGGGGAAACCTAGGTGAGTAGCTTGGAAGAACCTAGCTAGCAAGCTAGATATTAGTGAATAATGAGCCATTGAATTAAATGCCATGGGGGCTGACATTTACAATATGGGTACCTAATGTTAGCCTCCTAAATAAATGACCAAATCAAATCATAGGGCTGGAAGGGACCTCATGAGATCATCGAGTCCAACCCCCTGGGAATTGAACCCAGGACCTTCTGCATGCTAAGCAGAGGTGCTAGCCACTAGCAGCTTCAACTCCCAAATAAGGCCCTATCCCAGGAAAACACCTCTATGCGGGATAGCTCCTAAGCACGTGCTTGAATATGAATGGTTTTGAAAATGGTTTATGTCAGAGGTGAGCAAACTTTTCTCCTTGAGGGCCCCATCTGCATCTAGGTGGGCTGGAGGAGTCAGAGCTGCCTTGCTCTGGCTCGGGTGCCAGTATTGCACACAATGGGAGAGTCTGGCACGGAGGGAAGGAATAGGGCTAGGAAAGGGCAATGGGCTCTGTCCTGCCAGGGCACTTCTGAACCCACGTGGTGAGAGATGGGTGTGGCTGTAGCATTCCAGCCAGGCCTCTCTGGATGGCAAGATGAAAGGCTTCCATGAACTGAATACAGCCTGCGGGCTGTAGTTTGCCTGCTCCTGGTCTAGGTGTATGTGGTATTTCCTCAGCTTAGGGAGATGGGCTAGGTGACTTCTTGAGGACCATCCTAGCCCTGCAGTTTTGTGATTCCATGGGCTCAAAGTCAGTGTGTGCACAGTGCTTCTGCAAGGCAGGTCATGTCCTGAGGGACCTAACTATAGATTTGGGAGCCCAATTTTAGGGTTCCCTTTTAATTTTAGTCTGGGTCAGCGGTTCCTGACCTTTTTGCTGCTGCGATCCCTTTTATTATTTTGAGGCCCATGGGCATATAGTTGCCAAATGAACTTATAAATATTCATGTGTCAGTCCAGAACTCAAACTAAAATTCCATGGTGCACATGCTCAGGCCTGATGGTATGCCTGTGTGCCATGGTACACTGGTTGGGAAACACTGGTCTAGGTCTCTTTTCTGTTTCTTAACTTGGGTAACATGCAACAAGCAGCAAAACTCCATGAACTTCTTTAATAGCTGTGTGTAGTAATTGGGGGGGCGGATGGATTTAGGGAAAGATCTAAAGGAATTGCCATGTCTGTAATAAGAGCTCATTTGGGAGTCAGCAGTCGGAGACTTGCACTCACTCTTTTCTCCCCCCGCCATTCTCCTGCTTTTCAATTTTGCTATAGGAGTTTCCTTTTCTTAACCTTTTGGAGCCAAAGAATTAATTTTCTCTCCTCTTTGGGAATTGTTTATCCTTTTGATGTGGATGGCCATAGTTGAGTCCAAATCAAGATGTCCCAGGAATCTCTGTGTACTTGACTCTTTGAGCAATATTCCTGCAGGAGACAGCGATACCTCAGACATTCATATTACAATACTAAATTCCAAAGGGAAGCCATGTTAGTCTAGTTCAGCAGAACAAACAAGGAGTCTGGTGGCACTTTTAAAGACTAACAAATTTATTTATCGCATGAGCTTTCATGGGAGAGAATCCCACCTAGTGACATCACAACACTAGTATCATGTTGGCTTAATGAAGCTAGATGTTCTAAACCTGCCTTTTTAGAAATTATTTTCTCCTCTCTGTGTTTTTTCCCTCTCAATTAGTCTGTTGCCCAGGTGCTCTCATCTGATGTGCCTTCAGGAGCTGAGGCAGAAGAGGAGGATGATGGTATGAATGATATGAACCAGGAAGTGATGTCACTTATATGGAGTGAGGATTTGAGAGTGCAAGAAGTGCGCAGACTCCTCCAGAGTGCCCATCCTGTACGTGTCAATGTAGTACAGATGCCAGAAGTCAGTGACCACGAATACATAGAAGAAAAAGAAAACCGGTAAACTTTCCATGTTTCTAGCAGCTGCTCATTACCATCTTGGTGAAGTGGGAATTTCTGTCATCTACATCTGAAATGCCTCTGAGGAGTGTTTTTGAGATGATAAAATGTGTCCTGAAAACCCTCAGCTATGTTTTATATGTTGGGCTTCTGAACTGTATGGTGCATTTGGGGGGGGGATCATTGTTGATTGGCAGAAATGTTCCTTGACGTTACATTTCCCCTCTATTTTACTTCTCTGAAGAGACATGATGATCCATTTGGGGTCACATTCTTGAATGCTGTTCCCTCTGTTGTGAGACTGAAGCAGTTCAAAGAAGCAAGAAGAGTTGGGATGTTGGGTGTGCATCCTTTTAGCGTTGAGACTCTGACTGGCTAGTGCAGTAGGACATTACCCACAAATGCTTATAGTGGTTTAGATTTAAGTGGGTGTAACAGCTTATCACCATATATGAGTCTTTAATAACTAACAGGTCAGCAACAAATCCTGTCCAGTGAGAGATACCTGAGTGCAAGCAGTTATTCACATAAGAAGAATTGGATTTCAAAAGAATTCTTAACCTTTGTGTCTATAAAACCGCAGTGTGTGTATTTGAAGTGCTCCAGAGACACGGGGATGATAGCTATTGAGGCCCTAGGGCTCTACGTGGGCACCATACTTGCTTTGTGAACAGTCAGTCTCTCTACCCACCATTTGTCTTGTTGCAGTTGGCTGACTTCTGTTTTCCCTCCCTCAGACCCACGACAGCATGAGCCTCAAAGTACCTCAGAGTAACAAGAGTTCGTTTTGCTAGAAACAGCAGTAACATCTGGAGATAGGAGCAGATTCACAGGGAGAGGAGCTGCTTCTCAGCTCCCTTCCTTTTGAGCTGTCCCCTCTGAGACCGGACATCTGCCTTCTCAGGGGAGTGTCCATGAGGCCCCAGGAGTGTGCAGCATAATGCAGAAGGCAGAACTTCTAACCTTCTGCCTCCCTTAGGAGCCTCTTGCTCTCAGAAGTAATGTGGGTAGGAGGGAATATTGCCCTGTAGGAAATAGCGTACGGGCATTGACTGGTTCAGCTGCATTCTGTAGATTTAACTGGATTGTGGGTGGCTTCTGCTTTACCTGTTAATCCTCTTCTCTGTGTATGCTGAACTTCCACAAGCTACAGATTGGTTGATTTGTGATGTGGGCGAGTGTCAGAAATGTGGCATGTTGAATCCTTTCCTCTGACCCATGTTGTGGGGTTGCCTCACAGTACTGAAATATTCAGCAGGTGTTCACCTTAGTTTTGATAATTGTCTGTCTGTCTGTGTCTTATTTTTGGAGAGGAATTTATTTGCTGCTCAGAGGCCATTTATCTTCAGAGAATCATTAGCAGTGGAAACATCCTGCAAAACTGGGTGGTTAAAGGAATAGAGTGAAATATTGTCGGACTGAACATGCCGAGTAATCTGATGAACCTTGAGAGGAAAGCAGAACTTTGCTCTCGTAGAAGAGAAATATAGTCAGACTTCCTTGAATGTTATGATTCATGCTGTGATGTAGTGCCACCACTGGTCATAACATGGCTGTACATGGCAGGCTTTTGGGTTTGCCTCCTTCTGTATTGTTTCTTTCATCTTCATTTTCTGATGTGGAGGTAGCATCGAATTTTCCTTGTAAAGCTATGTGCTAGTTAATATACATTAGCTATGTCCCAGCATGATTTCAGTGGCAGGGTTTATTAGATGGTAGCTTGCTGGTGGCAGAGCCCCTCTTTGTTCTCTTTTTGGATAGCACCAAGTCCATAGCAGGGGCTTCTAGGGATGATGGTAATACATTTTAAAGAATAAGAATGATATTTAAAGCTAATTCTTTAATGACTTTCTGGGGACAGAACAACCCTTGAACAATTACTGAACTAGGCAATGCCCTTTTGTAGATGTAAGTTTACCTTTTTTTTTTCTGGTTAGGTTTGAATTTGTATTGTTGGCCTGGCAAAAGACAATGACCAATTTACTCTTATTTTGAGGGGTTCTTGTTCCCATCATATATACCACTTAGGTCTGGAATCTGCCTATAGCATTGTTGTGAACATGGTTGTGGTCAGCTTTTGTATTTTTTATCTTTTCTTTCATTTCCTGTGCAGGTTGTTACAGTTATGTCAACGGACCATGGCACTTCCCTTAGGCCGAGGAATGTTTACCTTATTCTCGTACCACCCAGTCCCAACAGAACCATTGCCTATTCCTAAACTGAATCTAACAGGTATGTTCTCCAGCATTTCTCTTGCGATTGGATTTCCTAGAGTTAAAAACAAGAAAAGCCAAAAGAACCTAGACTTGCTAGCCACGTAATGGCCTGAGCCTATATGACTTGCACATGAGCTTCAGTGGGACCATTCGCTGTGTGTGAAGTGAAGCACACCCTTAAAGTCTCTGCAGAGTTGGGACTTAATATCTTTCAGAGCTCCTGGTACTTTGGCCAAAGTGGAGCTTGCCACAAAAATTTCTTTTGGTCCTTTATTCTCACTTTAAGGTACTCCCAATTTTTTTCATTATGTGCAGTGTCCACTTTAAGCAGAGTGTAGTGTGTGTATTAAACAAGCGTTAATGTACAGGAGGAATTGGTAGGAAATGAATTCAAATTTGCGATGAGTTGTGATTGCTATGATAGCTTCAGGAAGCATTTTATGTGCCTTGTAAGGTATTTTTCTAATAGACTTAGGCAATTACTGAAAATCGTTGTATGCTGTTGGGTTGGGGGAATTCCTGGCTTACTATACTTCCTTTGTACGCTAGAGTTCTCCTCCACACCAGACTTCTAATATACTGGTGTTTTCAAACAGACCAGGCAGTTTTAGTTAAATGCAGTAGTTGGTGTTCTCGAGTAAATGGCAGAGATGAAACTATCGTTAGAAAACCAATTAAAATATAGCTTATGAGCAAAATAATTACTTGAAACGATTCTTGAAATGGCTCACAAGTAACCATCCTACCACAGTGGTTCTCACCAACTCCAGATAGACTGAAATGCTAGATAAGAGGTCAAAGCTTAAACATAAAAAGGAAGCTTACAGGAAGTGGAAGCTTGGTCAGATGACCAAGGAGACATAAAGGTATTGCTAGGGACTGCAGGGATGAAATCAGAAAGGCCAAAGGACAAATGGAGTTGCGGCTAGCGAGGGATGTAAAGGATAACAAGAAGGGATTCTACAAGTATGTTAATAACAAGAAGAGGATCAGGGATGGTGTAGGTCCCTTGTTGAATGGGGCAGTCATCCTCGTGACAGAGGATGAGGGAAAAGCTGAAGTACTCAATCTTTTTTTTGCTTCAGTTTTCACAGGCAGGGTCAGCTGCCAGCCCACTACCATGGGTGTGGCAGATTGGAGAGAAGAAGAGAGGCCCTTGGTGATGGAAGGTCAGGTTAGGGACTGCTTAAAGAAGCTGGATGTGTATAAGTCCATGGGGCCGGGCGAACTGCATCCAAGAGTGCTGAGGGAACTGGCCGATGAGATAGCAGCACCGCTGGCCATTATCTTTCAAAACTTGTGGAGAATGGGAGAGGTGCCAGAGGATTGGAAAAAAGCAAATGTAGTGCCTATTTTCAAGAAAGGGGAAAAGGAGGATCCAGGGAATTACAGACCAGTCAGCCTCACCTCAATCCCTGGAAAAATTATGGAGCAGATTCTCAAAGAATCCATCCTCACACACTTAGAGGAAAATAAAGTGATCAGGAACAGTCAGCATGGATTTACCAAGGGTAAATCATGCCTGACCAATCTCATTTCCTTCTATGATCAGATGACTGGTTTTCTGGATGCAGGAAGAACCATTGATGTGATATACCTTGATTTTAGCAAGGCTTTTGATACAGTTTCCCACAGCATTCTCATTGGCAAATTAAGGAAGTATGGGTTGGATAGGTGGACTATAAGGTGGATAGAAAACTGGCTAGATCAACGGTTTCAGCGTGTAGGAATCAATGGTTCCATGTCTAGCTGGCAGCCAGTCACGAGTGGTGTGCCCCAGGGGTCAGTCCTGGGGCCGATTCTGTTGCACATTTTCATCAATGATCTGGATGAGGGAATAGACTGCGTTCTCAGTGAGTTCGCGGATGACACCAAGCTGGGGGGACCAGTAGACACGTTGGAGGGCAAGGACAGGATTCAGGGAGACCTAGATAAATTGGAACAGTGGGCCAATAGAAATCTTATGAGGTTCAGTAAGGACAAGTGTAAAATCCTGCACTTGGGACGGAAAAACCCCATGTACCGCTACAGGCTGGGAAACATTCAGCTAAGTAGCAGCAGTGTAGAAAAGGACCTGGGGGTCATGGTGGATGGGAAGCTAGATATGAGTCAGCAGTGTGCTCTTGCTGCCAAAAAGGCCAATGGCATACTGGGCTGCATCAGAAGAAGTATTACCAGCAGATCAAGGGATGTGATCCTTCCCCTCTATTCTGCACTGGTGAGGCCACATCTAGAATACTGTGTTCAGTTTTGGGCTCCCCACTCCAAAAAGGACAGGGACATGCTAGAGAGAGTTCAGTGGAGGGCAACCAAAATGATAAAAGGGCTGGAGCACAAGCCCTATGAGGAAAGACTGAAAGCATTAGGCTTATTTAGTCTGCAGAAGAGAAGACTGAGGGGGGATTTGATAGCAACCTTCAAATACTTGAAGGGGTTCTCTAAGGAAGATGGAGCTGGACTGTTCTCGGTAGTAACAGAGGACAGAACGAGGAGCAATGGTCTCAAGTTACGGTTAGGGAGGTCAAAGCTGGATATTAGAAAAAAATTTTTTACTAGGCAAGTGGTGAAGCATTGGAACGAGCTGCCAAGGGAGGTGGTGAAATCTCCATCTTTGGAGGTGTTTAAGGCCCAGCTGGACAAAACCATGACTGGGATGGTTTAGGGAGTGGTCCTGCCTCTGGCAGGGGGTTGGACTAGATGACCTGTGAGGTCACTTCCAACTCTGTGATTCTATGAAATCTGCTCTGACAGCCAGTGTAGATGGTGTTATTGTGCATGGTATATAAATTTTGCTCTTCATTGTAACATTTATTCATACCAAAAGCATAAACCAGGTTTTACAGGAATAATTTTATTTGGCTTTATAGCTTTTACATCATTGCATGTCTCAGCTTTCCAAATGTCCAGTATGACAGCACCAGAACCACTCAGGGTAATAAGCCCTATGCTTGGCAGAAGTGGCCTTTAGCTGCAGCTGTGCCTTGCTGTTAATAAAACAGAAAATGCATAGTGTTCCAAAATCCCCAGCTGCTCAATAAAATGAAGGAACTGTGGTCGGCTGTAGAATTATTCTACCTTCTAATTCAAGAATCCTAACACCCATTTAGTGAGTTCAGAGACCTCTGAATATGGTTCGTACTTTAATATCTCATGGTGAAATCTTGGCCCAAGTAAAGTCAATGGGACTTTTGCTACTGACGGTAGAAGGCCCAATTTTTCATCCTGATGCTCTGTATCATTAAGTGAAATATCCTACAGCCTGGACCAAATGCAGTCTCTTAACACTTAGATCTGCTAATGACTCCAAATGGGTGCAGGTTTCAGTCCATGCAGTCCACTTATTGGACAGGCGTCTAACTGTGGTAAAATGTTTTGGAAGTGACTCAGTGACTTAGATACTTAAGACCCATTGATTTTTTTCATCAATGGTATTTAGGCCCCTACGCCGCCTAGGCATCTTTACCCTTGATTTACTGAGGAAACAAACCGCTCTATACTTTCGCTTGAAGATCAGATTAAATTTGAGAAATTTTTGCACACACTAATCTAATCAGCATTATGGAAAATAGTAAGGGCTGAACAGTAAGTATCTTTGCAGTAATGAGAGAGTTCTAGCTTTGTATTTTCACTGATGATGCAGGCATTGTACCTGCAGAATGTTGTGACTGATCTCTTTGAAAAATTATTCCAGCTAAGGTTGTTAGTTCTGTTAGCTCCTTTTAAATTAGGCCCAGTGACTGACAGTATGCACTCATTCCCACTGAATGTACAGATTTCTTTTGCAGATGGAAATATTGGGCTAACAACAACTTTTAGTTGTGTTCTGTTCACACTTTTGCAAATATCAAAAGTAACAGCTATCTTTAGTTTTCTTATCTCTGGACCATGAAGAATGTTTAAATTTCATTGGGGGGGAAAAGAACCAGCGAAGTCTTTGTGTCCATGTACACTTCCACAAAAGCATTAGTATACATTTTGTATATTTGGTACAGTAAATATTTTTACAAAGGAAAATATTGTTTTTTTGAATAAGAAAATCTATGTTCCCAGGCTAGCTGCTTTTTCCCTAGGTGGTGAATAGGTGTTTCAGTCAATCACTTTACTTCATGGCTGCAATTACGTTTGTAGTCTTTGATTCCTAAATGATTGTGACAGTTGAGGTGTTATCTGTCAGGGATGAAACTGCCATGATACTCAGCTCTTACAGTGCTTTTTGTATTCAGATCTTAGTGCTTCACAAAGAAAGGTAACTATTGTTAATCCCCATGTTAGTGATGGGGAACAGAAGCACAGAGATGCCATGATGCTCTGACACATGACAGGCATACTGGAAGAATTGGAAGAAAACAGAAGAGAGGTAGAAAGAGGGCACAAAGCAGGGCAAAGTCAAACCCAGGAGCAGACCTTAGGTACTCAGAGCAATGAAGTGGGAGTCAATCTGCTATACAATGCTGCTGTCACCTGACAGATCTGTTGGCCTTTTTACTGTGTGCTTACCCCAGGTTTTTGGGTACAGTAGTGCCTATACATGTGTAATTTGAGAGCTATTTCCGATGAAAAGTAATTGGAGACGCATAGCTTAGCATCATGGTTTTCCTCTGAGATGTGATGAGAACTCTGCCAACCAGAACCATTTTAAATGTGAGCCACTTGGCTCTTCATTGTGTGTTTTTTTAAAAATTGTTCTCTTTTGTGTAGGCCGTGCTCCACCGAGGAACACTACTGTGGACCTTAACAGTGGGAACATTGATGTCCCTCCAAACATGGCGTGCTGGGCCAGTTTTCACAACGGAGTAGCTGCTGGACTAAAGATAGCACCTGCGTCCCAGATAGATTCAGCTTGGATTGTCTATAACAAACCCAAAAATGCAGAGCTAGCCAATGAATATGCAGGCTTCCTCATGGCCCTGGGTCTGAATGGACACCTCACCAAACTTGCCACACTCAACATACATGACTATTTGACCAAGGTGAGACCTTTGTTCGAGAGAGAGAAGTGGCAATCGCTTGATTTTTTTTTTTTTTTTTTTTTTTTTAGATTTGACTGTGGGTTTCTTTAGTGTCAGGGAACGGCCAGTGCCTCCTTTGGTTACCTGCTAATTTCTGGCACAGTTTTTGGCTGTCTCAGAACTTCACCAGTGCTCATAACTTACACTTTTATCTTTTGTGAAAAATGCACATCATTTTAATGAGTTCCAAAGAGGCAGCCATGTTAAATATTTCCTCCCATTCTGTAAATTCCCCCATCTTCAAAGCATTTAAGTCGGATTTTCTCCCACGAAAGCTCATGCAATAAATTAATTTGTTAGTCTTTTAGTATCACAGGTCTCCTTGATCATTTTGATAATGAATTATCTAGAGCACTGGGCGGTCTCCAAAATCTAGTTAGCCATATGCTTTAAGAGCTTGCTTAGTTTCAACAGTTTCATGCTTGAAATGCAAATGAGAAAAGCTGTCCTGTTCCTTATACAGGAACAAACATGTCCAGTTTCAGTTCACTGTATGGGACATGCACATTTTTTTGTGCACTTGGAACATCCTGGCTATATTGTGTAGTCATAGACAATATGCCTCTTTGGCTGAGTTGCCACTGAGACAGTAGGAACACATTAACAATGATTGGTGTACATTTAATTTAGCTTCAAGGTGGGCATAGCACCAAAAGCGATTTTGACATAATGATTGATTTACCACAATGACCAATGGAGGCCTATGTTGTCTGATGGAGCTCTGATACGGGCAGTGTTAAAAACTGTGGCTTGCTGGAGTCTTCTGCATTGCCTGCATGATCAGATGGGTGTGACATGGGATTCTTGAGTCGTTCCTATTGTTGATCTTTGCTGTTGCATTACTAAGCATGAAATAATATTCTTCTTGAATTTAAGACCATAAAATTAGTCCCTGCTGAGATAATTTTAGTGGTTTGCATTGCAGCATGACACACTATGGTTTTATGCTTCTCTTTTCTGTAAAACATCTAGAGCACATCTGATGGCTAAGTGCCTAGTGTTTGCTTGAGTATCTGTTAAAAGCTAGAGAATCAAATAGACTCCTTAAACACAGCCTTAGATCAAAAAAGTAGAAAAAATGTGCAGATATTCACCTTGACCAAAATAAGAAGAAGAATAAATGGAAGGCTTGGGTCTTTGTTAGAAACTTTTACAGCAGTGGTTTCCAAACTTTTTCATTTGTGGACCTCTAAAATATTTTAACTGGAAGCGATGCATGCCTTTGCAAATGTTAGACATAGCCTGCAGATGCCCAGGGGGGTCCATGGACCGCTGATTGAAAACCACTGTTCTGTGGTAATGACAACCTTTTGTGGACTTCTGGTTGAAAATCACAGCTTTAGAGTTATGTGTTTTCCAGTTCAGAACGGCGCTTATTGGTGTTATAAAATTCCAGCCAGCTAACTTGGAAATTTGGGTTTTTATTTTAAAATCAGTGCCGGGATAGAGCTTGGAGCCAGAAGTTTCCCTCTAATGTTGTTTAGTAGTTGATTTGTGGAAGGATTTTGCCTTGATTAAAGTCTCCTTCAGTATATCAGTCTGTGCTTGTAAACTCAGAAGAGTTGTTTACTCATTTAGCTATCAGTGAGGGGTAACCCAAAAGAGTGAGTATAACTACAGCTCATCAAAACTACAAGGAAATTACACTCCCCCTGCACCTTCCTATATTACTGTGAGTCTATGACCTTAAAAGACTTTGATGTCAATGGAGATAAGTACTCCTGCATTTAGGGCTCTCAGTGCTTTTTGATCACAGGCTTTGTTCCCCATTTCAGGGCCATGAGATGACAAGTATTGGGCTGTTGCTTGGTGTTTCTGCTGCCAAGCTGGGCACAATGGATATGGCTATTACTCGGCTCCTCAGCATCCACGTCCCTGCACTCTTACCACCAACTTCAACTGAGCTGGATGTCCCTCATAACGTACAGGTGGCTGCTGTGATAGGCATAGGCCTGGTGTACCAAGGAACTGCTCACAGGCACACAGCAGAGGTTCTGCTGGCTGAAATAGGTAAACCATGAAAATAAGAGGCAGTAGAAATGTGTCTGGGAGTGTCTTTGTTTTATGTGATGTTTGCATGACTTGGAAAATTTACCTTACACTCAGCTAGCTGAAACCAAAAATACCTCTGCTGGGCTGTGCTCTTCTCTCCCAAACCATGGCCCTTGCAATGTGAAGGACTGAAATAGCTGTGAGCTGTCTGTTCTGTACTGTATTTGATTGTAAGGTACTGTCACTCAGCATTCTCTTTCCAAGTCACTTACTATTAGGACTGGCTGAATAGCAGAACAAATTATTTATTGAATATATTTTATATAATTCACCACTCTCTGAAGGTCAGTAGATGATGAAACACATAATAAAATATCTCTTCTGCCACCTGTCAGTGAAGCATAAAGATGATCTTCCAAGTACAAATCTATTTGCAGTTAAACACAAAAACATGTTGTATGTGTCCTCTTTCATACCAGTTAGTGCAGAAAGCCTTTAAACTTAAGGCTATTAGTGCTGGCTTATCTGAGCCCCCCCTGGTTAGTGGCCATATAACCGTCCCTTTTCTGGCATCTCTTATGGCCCCAAATGCATTGTTTTAGGTCACCTACATCAGCAGGTTTTGTGCCTAACTCTTTTCAAATGGCAAATGTTTAGATTTCTCTGTTGAACGTCACCTAAAGTTGCTCTCTATTTCTGGGCATAAATGGTTTTGCTTTTGCTTTTTCACTTAAGCTTTAAATAATTATAGCTAGTTCAAAAGAGAACCCACTGTTTATTTCCAGTCTAAAAGTGAATAGTTTTAAGACCAATGCCTTCATTTTTGAGCTATATCTCTGGCTTTTTAATAACTTCAGTGCCCAGTAGTTAATTCAGACAATTTGTTTTCTGTTATGGAATGGTGTTATATTTTATTGATTATGCTACTACAGTGTATTTACTATATAGACTTGTTAGGATCACGAGCCAGCTTGGAGTGTGCGCTGTCTTAACACTTCACACCCGGGAGTGGAGACATACGCCCAATCTTCCCTTCCAGCTGGCTGGACTGTCCAAGAGGTTACAAAGAAGTTATCATCTTATGCTCCTCTGATAGGATTTTCCTGATGCTCTTGAGTAAAAAATGTTGGTCTGAACTTTGCTGTCACTTTACTGGAAATGTACTACCCCAGAGGGGTATGTTTTGTTAGAATTTTAGAAGGTTCATTTAATGCTGTGTTTCCTTTCCACAAAGGGCGTCCCCCAGGTCCTGAAATGGAATACTGCACTGACAGAGAATCCTATTCGCTAGCAGCTGGTTTAGCGTTAGGCATGGTTTGCTTGGGGGTAAGTCCTGCCTTCCTCCTGTTGTTAAACTGCAGGTTATACGGAAAAAAAGGGTAAAATTGAATTAATTTTCAAGTTATAAAGTGAAGGTAAAAGAAACAGAATAATATTACCAATGGTATTGATGCCATTCAGAATCACTGGGGGAATAGTTTAGCCAATACCTCTTAAATGTGTGACAAAGCTTTAAAAAAATGAAATTAGATTTGGCTGTGCTCCTGCCTCTCTGTTCATTTTCTGTAGGTATTCTAGGAAATGGGTTTATATCAGAAATTTTCCTGGAAACAATTATTTGAAAATAAATATTAGTAAACACTGAACTTGTAAATGTTTTTGAACTGAAATCCTAGTTCTGCAAGATCCTGTAAATTTGTCCAATCAAATAACTAATAGATCCTCTCAAACTTGTGTCTGCAACTAAGAATTATTAGCAGAAATACAAGACCATTTGCAAAGAGAGACTAACTTTGTCTTTGTCTTTATATTGTGATGATATAGGCTGTTAAGGCCCACAGATAGATGAGTAGTTAACATGGTTTATTTATCTGGTTGTTGTTAATCTTTGGGGCAAGGATAAATTATTTTTTTTGCTAGACTCCTGTGTTTGTGAATTCTTCCTTTCTGTTTCAGTTGATTCAGAATTGTTTCATTAGTAGTCATGTATACAGAGACTGATTCATCTTCCTTCTCTTTGTTCCTCTTTTCTCAGCATGGGAGTAACTTGATAGGCATGTCTGACCTCAATGTCCCTGAGCAGCTGTATCAGTACATGGTTGGAGGTCATAAGCGCTTCCAAGCAGGGGTGCATCGAGAGAAGCACAAGTCTCCAAGTTACCAGATAAAGGTAGTTGTTATATTAGAGAGCAGCTGTTAATTAAAAAGAAATAGCTGGCGGATCTCCTGTACATTACCAAGGGTTTGCCTTCAAATGCACAAACTGAATTCTCAATGTGTATAATAATACAACAGAATTTCTTAGTGAATGGGACTGAAAGTACATGTTATATCTTGACAGGAAGGAGATACCATAAATGTGGATGTTACTTGTCCAGGGGCGACTCTGGCATTAGCTATGATCTACCTAAAGACTAATAACAGGTATTGACTTTAGCATGGCTTTAAAATTTATTGTAACTTGAACTCAGCTTTTAAATGTCTGCCTAATTTTAACTTTACCTTGGGTCTTCTACATCTTATTTCAGATAAACTTGCCATCTGTGATCATCTCATGCAAGCCCTTATGTTCTTCAGGGCTGATGATTTTAAAATAATCCATTTCCTCATCTTCCCCAATACCAATTATTTTTATAACACTTTGCACTTCTCTTGCCTCTTCTCTCAGCAATCTCAGATCATATAAATACTAACCTTTATCTCACAGCACCCTTTTGCAAGTAGCATCCCCATTTTATGTTTATATTGTGCTGGCCACGTGACCTCCAACTGGTGGGGGAGTTGAAAGTAGATCTCTCATTGCTTTAGCCACTAGATCTGCTGCTTCTATCAATTAATGATAGCATTAACAAAGTCCTAATTACTAGCTCAATAAGTTCTGTGCTTTGTTGAAGCAAACTACATAACACACACTTACCATACTGTACCTTATTGTGCTTAAATAGGTCCATTGCTGACTGGCTCCGAGCTCCTGACACGATGTATTTGCTGGACTTCGTAAAACCAGAATTTCTTTTGTTGAGGGTAGGGTTAATATTTTGTTTCATTTTGCCATTCATTAGCATGGCATTTTAAAATCAGTATATGGTCCTGGACTAAGAAACATCTCCATCTCAAATATTTCAGATTGTAACAGTTTTATCAATATTCCCATCTTACACCCTGTAACAATTTTCTGTCTGCTTCCAGATGATGATTTTGTTTACATTTGGCTTCTTGTTTTTAGCAAGAAAAGTTATTCCCATGTTATGTTTTTGGCATCGTTTCAAATGAAATGGAAAGTTTTAAGCAAATGTCTGTAACTTCTTCCCCAATTAATTCAGCTGATTTTTGAAAATCAGTATATGATTCAGTAAGACATTGGCATCTACTGCTTATTTACATTTTAATTTCAGCTGAATTCATTTTTGAAAAATATATAAATCAATATGGTAAAATAATGAATCTCACTCTTCCTGTGTATCCAAATAGAATTTGAATTTTCTCATATTGCTCCAGGAAAGAGCTTCTCTGCCAATAAAAATAAAGAAAAATGAACTCAGAGGGCTCTAAGGAATACTGTGATTTTTTTTTTTGTAATATCCTGTCCTCTCTGAAGTACTTAGTGTGTTAAAAAGATCTCTTTACATTACTGATGCAGTTGACTAATATGTTGCTTTTTATTTTTTTCCATCCTACTTTAACTTTCTGACTTTTTTAGACACTTGCTCGATGCTTGATTTTGTGGGATGACATTTTGCCCAATTCCAAGTGGGTTGATAGTAACGTACCACAGGTAAGGACCTTTGCTAAATGTCTTTGGATTCTAATGAACATCTCCCTGGATAACAAAAGGTAGAGTTTCAATGTCCATTTGTTACTTTAGTCAGAAAATCTTAGATATACAGTAAGCAACAGTATTTTCTTGAGGTGTAAAAGTTCTTCTTTTGACATATAGTTAAAACTGGAGTGGGAGTGTATGACCTTCATGCTCACATCTTAGTGTGTAGAATATCATCAGACAAAACTTCATTAAGGTGAAGTTAAGGTTGAGAGTACATATCTGTGACCTGAGAGTACCTCAAGAAACCTGAACACTTAGGAGTATGAAAATCAAAATAACCCCAAGGAGTCATGTGGCACTTTGAGACGAACAGATTTATTTTTCGCATGGGCTTTCATGGGAGAAAGTTCACCCATCTTTGAAGCATCTGACGAAGTGGGATTTTCTCCTACAAAAGCTCATACGAAAAATAAATCTGTTGGTCTCAAAGTGCCACACGACTGCTTGGTTTTTTTTGCTGGACTAGACTAACACGGCTATCTCTTTGGAAATTGAAAATCAAAAGCCAGACTCTGCCACCTCACATGTCCAGCCTCCCTTCTCTGAAAGTGTATTTAAAAATACAGGAGGTGCAGCAGTCTGGGAGAGAAGTTAGAAGCTGGGCAGGGCTAACAGCCATGTTCTTGGCAAGATTTATACTGATAGTCACACTGAACACTAGCTGCTCCTTAACGAAGATTTTTTTTCTTTTGGAATTTCCATAGTTTGATAAATAGTTGAAACATGGGAATAGGCAGAGCAGGAAGCTTTGCTGGCCACAGAAGAACTGGTAAAGCGTGGTTGGGGACTATTTGTGGTAGCTCCTTACAAGCTTGATAAAATTTTACAGAGGGACCCAAACAAGCCTTTTTAGGTGTCCAGGAGGCCTTAAATGTTTTATGCCCCCTATGTCTCCTTTTCCACTGTCCTCCCTGTCTGCTGGCAACCTTCATCCCTCCAGTATTGCTCCCATAATGCTGCTGTCCCATATCTCTTTCCACAGTGTCTTCCCCTAATTCCCTTCTGTCCTACAACGGTATCTCCTGTGGATCTCATAAGAAATGAACAACTGAGAAAGTTAAGACATGGGCTACTGCCATCAGCAGGGATGTGGGATAGCAAAACACAAGAGCTTTCCTCCTCTCCAAAGCCTTCGCCTTATGAGTTAATTAGGTTGTCTTTGTCTCAGTGTTTGTGAGCTAGCATTTGGCTGAAAGGTGTAAGTGAGATCTGTTTAAAGTGTGATCATCACAGGATACAAACCTCTGCGAGACTACTTGTTATATTAACTTTTTACACATGCTTGTGCACATACACACATCTCCTTTTTCCATTGACAAGTCTGCCTAACTTGGTGCCTCCCTCAAGAAAGGGCTGTGCCTAAATGGCACAGACAAGCCCCCAGCTGGGGTCCTAAATATAATTATTCATTGTGTCCATTCAGTCAGCACTTTTGATGCTTTTAACTGTGACTAAAAATTATTAGCTACTAACCAGTAATTGGTAATTATCCACGAGCTAAGAATGGGCAGTGCAATCACTGTAGAGGATTTAAAAAAAAAACAAACCCCAATCCGACTGTGGTAAAATTAGATTGGAACTACTATACAAGGGTGAACCTAGGACAGTGGGATCTCAGTCTTAACCAAGCATTAGTAATGAGTTTAAGCATTTAAAAGAAAAAAACAACTTTACCACCACATGCATTTAAGATAAAAGGGCAGATAAAGGGATGCACTATTTAAAATCCTGCTTTTACTAAGCAAATTTTCATGTAAAACATACTTTGTATCTTGTATCATTTGTGAAACCATAAGAAGCTGGGAAGGGCCAAGAATTTCAGAGTATTTATTTGCTTTTCATAGATTATAAGACAGAACAGTATATCCCTGCATGCGACAGAATTGCCTTCATCAGAAGATCTGAATTTGGAGACGCTGGCGTAAGTGATATGATGATAAAGTGCTGACAGGATCACTGGGAGACAGTGTACAAAAGCAGATGTGTGATCTGAGGAATGTCACTGAACCTGACTGTTGTATACCATTGTGCAGGTGCCAGGACGTATCGTCCACTTTCAGTTCTTTCTGGGCTTTAGTCTCACATTTTAGTTAACTAAAAGGCTATACAATCAGAGCGGCTCTTTGTTTTTTCCCCTAATTTGCATAAATGACATCAAGCTATTGTTTCCTGTTTATATTGTTGTTTAGGCAAGCCCATGTCTACATCATTGCTGGTGCCTGCTTGTCATTGGGTTTTCGATTTGCTGGTTCAGAAAATCTAGCTGCATTTAACTGCTTGGTAAGAGTTTTGGTAGTTTTTTGCAATCGGTCAGAAATGAAGTTTGTGTGCTGTACATCTCTGTTTAATCCATATTTCTCTTGATTCTTCTTTGCAGTTTAAATTTGCAAAAGATTTCATGAAATGTTTGTCGGCACCAACAGCTTCAATAGTAAGTTTAATTAGGTTCTCTCCTAATGAAAATGAACCCCTGCTCTGTAAGGCACTTCAATTAAACTCAGTGACGCTTTAATGTGAACAAAATGCCATATTATTGAATACATATACTGACTTAGCAGTTCAATAATCCAGTATCATTAATGATGTTACTGACCTTTTGTATCCTTCCCCATCACAGTATGCTCTTGTTTTTCTAACACTTGGGCATAGACAGAATAGTCTCTTTGTGGGCTGGGTAGACAATATAAATTAATGGGGTGTGTTGTGTCAAGTTGATGTGCCAGTGGCCATTGCAGTGTGAGTTTTCTAGGTCATTAGTAGGACTGCAGGATTAGGGCTTTTAATAGGGCCTCTTTGATGAGAACCTGTAGCTTTCTATTAAGAGTCATATGTTTTGTCTGAGGAGAAGCACATGTAAGATGTAGAAATGTAATAACTTGCCTCCCTTCCAATATACTTCAAGACAGGTCACTATAACCTTGAAACTTGTTTGAGTGTTGTGCTGCTGTCTCTTGCAATGGTGATGGCGGGCTCTGGAAACCTGAAGGTCCTGCAGCTCTGTCGTTTCTTGCATAAGAAGACAGGTGGAGAAATGAATTATGGGTTCCATCTGGCTCATCACATGGCTCTTGGGCTTCTCTTTTTGGGTGGAGGAAGGTACGTCACTATTTCCAAATTGCCTTTTCCCCGCTTTATATTTATTACAAATTATTTCTTGCCACTTGAGGATAGTAAATCTCTAGAAAAATGTTGGCTGCTTAGAAAAGAGTAGTACAACTGTTGGTGGCTTTTCTCTTCTTGCTTTGTGCAGTTCTTGCTTTTTGGTAATGCATGCAAACTGGGTCTCCAGAACTATGTCCTTCAGGGATGTGGCAGCCCTTATAAATAAAAAGCTGTCAGGATAACCAATAGAAACTAAATATGTAGTGTTCTTTGGAATCTCAATTGGCTAATTACTTCAATAATATTCTGCAGCAGGGAATTCCTCAAGATGATTGTCTGCTATAGGAATATTTTTTTTTTTTTTTACCCATTTTAAAGTGTTCCTACATTTGATATGGAACAAGCTGAATAGTGACACCAAAGTGATTTTGACTTTGTCCTGCTCTTAAAATAAAAAGCAAAAGTCCACTGCATCTCTTGCTTGTTGGAAGCTCTCCCTAAGCTCTAAATTTCAGTAGAACTGAAATTTTCATTTAAAAATTTCTTTCCCTTCTGGTTGCCTAGATAATGTTCCTGTCACAACCGGCTGCAGTGGTGTCTGTTAGCATCTATGCTGAGCAAAATCTGGCCTGCCTTTTGTAGTAGGCTTATTAATACATATCTGTGATTTTATATACATGTAAAACATGTGGCCTACTGTGCTATATTGCTATAAGTTCATTACGTATGTGCCCTGTGCTACCACAGTCCCCACTTTCTGGCTCCCAAGGAGTGCATGCAAGCATTCTGTTATTCTCTAGTGCTGAGAGATAACAGGTGATGTTTCTCTGCAGATACTCATTGAGCACATCCAATTCTTCTATTGCTGCTGCCCTTTGTGCTCTGTATCCTCACTTCCCTGTTCACAGCTCTGATAACAGGTAAGGGCCAGTTACTGAATATATTGCCTTAACATAAAATAGATGGTTTGACTACTACAAAAATTGGCCAGGAAATTAGGCCCTGAAAGCTTTTTGGTACAGTGAGATGAGAGCTGAAATAATTAACAACAATAAATAAAGGATGGGATGATGGTTGTGATCTTAGGTCAATGAAGAGATGCTGGCCAGGCGCGCTCGCTCTCTCTCTCTCTCTGTCTTTAACAAACTGCACTCTTGGCAGTACAGCTTGCTCTGTAACAAGAGCTCATATGTAAAATTCCTCCTTTTATGGAATTAAAGAAAAAAATTGTCTTGCTAGTGAAACCACATATATTTATAAAATCAGTGAATGTGTGTATGTACCTTTCACTCTAATCTAACAGTGTGTCTGGGTTTGGAGACCGCTCTTTAACAATACACTTGTGCTGAATTCATTTCCCATGAACAGGTATCACCTTCAGGCCCTACGGCACCTGTATGTGCTGGCTGCAGAACCCAGGCTCCTGGTGCCCGTTGATGTGGATACGAACACTCCTTGTTACGCACTCCTCGAGGTTACCTACAGGGTAATGTATCCTGGGCCAGGGTGTGGGGGGGAGACTGACACTTGAAGCCTATAACCTCCCTCAGTGTTATGGCCTGCAGTCCTGGTTTTGTTCTCAGTGTTCTTCTATCTTGTCCAGGCAAATAATGGAGGTACTCTCCCCAACTCTTCATTCTTGTCTTCTTTGTTTCTGGGGGTTTGAGTGGCACCTTGGAGGAAAGCTAGGGACACGTAAACTGCACAGCAAAGTCCTGCATAAACTGAACCAGGGTCAGAGTTATCTTTCTAAACAGTGGGAATTTTCAAGGGTTCAGAGTCAGTCACTGGGAATGGGCCATTCGTCTGCTCTTTAAAAATATCCCCCTGCTGCTTTTGAAATGAGCTGCTCAGCATTCCTCTGGGCTCGACTCCTTAGATGCTTCTTGAGGCAAATGCCCATGCTCCTCCGTGGACTATTGTAGAAAGATACATTCAGGAGCTCACTTCCTCCAGCTGTATCTACAGCTACATGGGATGTCCTGTTGGATAAGAAATGCCTTGCCAGTCTGTAGAAGAAGAAAACTGCAGATACCTTATTGATCTGACCAGACATGTCGAAGCACTTACTGGTGTTGCTATAGTGCCTGTTTGAGCAACCTTCCTTTTTACCTTGGGTGTGCAGGGTGGAAAATGTCCTCATCACATGGCAGTGGTGTCATACATGTTGATTGAGCCATGGCGCTGTCCTTCATTTTACTGTATACCTTTTGTGACAGATCTGAAGAATGATGCAGTAGCTTGTCTTTTATCAACTGAAGGTGGCCCAATAAAAGGCACCTTGTCTCTCTCATTTTGTGACACAAATGGCACCCATTTCGCCAGAAAAACAGGAATAGAAAGCACAAGATCTCTGCTGGGCAGCCAGGTTGAACAGAGGGGTAACGGGAAGACAGACCTGCTGCTTTCTGCCACTTTGCACTGGAGCCATTCTACTAATGCATGCCTGTTGTTGGTGTTTAAAGGGCACCCAGTGGTATGAGGAAACTACAGAGGAACTGATGGCACCAACTCTCCTGCCAGAGCTTCACTTACTGAAGCAGGTAAATCAGGGCTCCCTTTCAGGGATGTGGGGTTTGGCCCATGTTCTGTGATACTGTGAAGATCCAGTCAGTGAGCAGAACAGAGGGTGGTTACTGCTCTGATCCTTTGTCTGGCCCCAGTAAATGATAGCATAGCCTGGGGTTACTGCTAGCTGACAGTGCCCCCCAGAGCTGTGGGGTAGCCAGAGTGTGAGAACACTCAGCTATGCGCTTTCATGTCCCTCCCTCTCCTGATCGTGTCTCTGGTGCCTGCCACCTCTGTACCCACTGGGAATTCCCCCAGGGTGATTCTCTGCAGGGCTAGCCAGTTTCCGTCCTTCTCGAGCTTCTAGCAACACAAAGCAGATGGTGCTAGGTGGGAGCACCTGCCCTTTTATGTGGTAGAAATTAAAATAAATTTATATCTTGCTCTCGTTTGTTCATGCAATTCCTGTAACTGCTGGATAGGTGCCTTGCTCCTAACCAGGACTCTGGTAGCACTTTTAAAGACTAACAGATTTATTTATCGCATGAGCTTTTGTGAGAGAAAATTCCACTTTGTCAGATGCTTGGTGAAGGGGAACTTTCTCCCATGAAAGCTCATGTGATAAATACTTTGATTAGTCTTTAAAAGTGCCCCCAGACTCCTTGTTTGTTTTGCTGAACTAGACTGACGTGGCTACTCCTTTGGAACATGCTTCTAACTGGTATTTGAAACATTTGTATTGGCAGCTCAGAGTGAAAGGCCCACGATACTGGGAGCTACTAATTGATTTAAGCAAGGGGACGCAGCAGCTGAAGTAAGTATTCATGAAGCTATATATTTAGATCGACTAAATTAGTTAATGTCCCTTCCAATTTAAGTAAAGTTTTGAATTTTTACCACCTATGGTTAGAAGTAACACTGATACTTTACAATTGCTGAAAGAAACTGAAGTAGTTCTTCAGTTTGTCTGTCTCCTTTTGTGTATTTGACAACCTTTGATGTGTAGCCAGTTCCACTTGTCTGTGAGTCTTTCATAAAAGAATAATAAATATAATAGAAAAAAAAGAATGGGGAAAATGGACAAAGAACTTCAGCTAGAAACTGCTTTTAATTTGTGAAGTTTTGGGTTTTGTGTGTAATTGAAGAGATTTCACATTTACTCTGTCCTGCTTGTCCAGTGGCTGGCTGTCAGCAGTGTGCTAGAGATTACATTTTTCTGAAGTGTTGCACAAACTAATTAATGCAGACTAACATCTGAATGTATCCACTGGACAGTTGTAAAGGGCAGTAATTGTAGCTGAACATAGCACTTGCATGTAAAATTATTCTTAGCACCGTAGATAGCAACCTGGAATTGTAAATTCTATAAATGAAATACACAGCTAGAGTGGTGTGAAAAAAGCCCTTTGTATGCTTCACTATTAATTTTGCTATTTCATTTAAATTACATTCTCAAGATTAGATTAGATTAGATACTGTAACACACACTCTGTGGAGCTACACCATCAGTCCACGCACAGACTGGAGTAAAATGCCATGGCCCATTGGTAAAAGGGGATCTTATCATGAGCATATTCAGCCAGCACTCTGTAATCTACAGTGGGGGCCTTTTTGGGATGAAGCTGGTGGAATGAGGCACAGTGGGATGAAACTCTTGTGGGGCCATTTTTAGGCAATGGTGCTGGAACTGATTTTATAGTGAGGGGCTGCTGGTAGAAACCATGTATTTGGTGTTGTTTCTGCTTTATGCCGGGGGGGCAGCAGCTGCTCCAGCATCCCTGTTTTCAGGTGGTGAGGTTTGGCGCTGAATCACCTTCAAGGGCAGAGTAGCTGGCTGCATTGACTTCTCAGGGATTTCATAACATTCTGTAGCTCAGTAATGTTGGAAAACCTCACTCCAGGGCTTTTCATTCTCACCCCCTCTCCTCCACCAGATCACCAGCCTGTGATAGGATGTTGGAGAAATCAAGATTTCTCTGTGCACATGCCCCTCCAGGGGCTGAACCATGGAGAAGACTATCCCCGGATGGGGGCATTGGCACACACAAGTTACTGAGTTGCTTGTTACTTTCATAGCTGTCACACCATGTGTCAGTATCTGACTGGATGGAAGGGGGTTGAAATAAGTCCAAGCTAGGTGAAGGTTCTTGTGTTTTTCAGGTCAATCCTTTCCAAGGATGGCATTCTGTATGTCAAACTGAGAGCTGGGCAGCTGTCGTACAAAGAGGACCCAATGGGGTGGCGCAGTCTGTTAGCACAGACTGTCACTCACAGGAACTCTGAAACTCGGTCGTTCAAGGTAGCATCATCTCACCAGTGTGTTAGAGAGCAGAAAACAGTGATGTGACCTCTATGATTATTGGCATAGGGTCATTTTTGGTTACAGTAAAGTTCTCCCCTGTATGTTGCCAGAACTTGTAGAGAACTGTAGTAGGGAAGTGAATGGTTGGGACATTGAACCTGTCGGCTTTCATCGTGGGTTCAGGTATGGACTAGGATGGTAGCAATGGCTTTTCATCACTTATTGACACCTGCTAGTGGTTTCAGTCCAGTTCCCAAGTCACAAAACTGCCGTTTTTGGAGCCCCAAGAGAGAGTTGGCACCTCTGTGGGAATGTCGCCTCTAGAGATGATCTTTATTGAGCAAGGATGGAGTGGGCACCATTGGGACGTTTCCACAGCCACTCCCTGTGCCTGTTTCACTCAGAAGGTTCAAGTGCTGCCAAGCTAATACTATTCAGAGGTGCTTAGATTGCTCTTAAGATGACATCAGTTCATTGCTTTAGGGAAAGTAGCCCAGCAACTCCCACAGAGCACTGGGCAAGGATGGCTAAAGAGTGCCCATGCTGCCACCCTGGTCTCTTTACTTTCTAAATAAATAAATGGTATACCTTTGTGCAGTTGTCAGAAGAGAAGTTTATGGATTTCAATCAGTCATGATTATAATGGTCTGCACTGAGCTCTGGAAAATAAGGATAAAGGAGAGTGGGGTATAAATTATTGTTTTTCCTGTACAATAAAAGCAAAAGGTTCCTAAACTGAAGTTTGCCTTTTTGCCTCCTTTTAGCCAGAAACTATTTCTGCTTTCACTTCTGATCCTGCGCTACTTTCATTTGCTGACTATTTCTGCAAACCAGCTGTGAACATGGGTCAGGTACACATTGCCTGTGTGTGGGAAATCGCTCAGAAGACTGGTTTCTTTTCTTGTTTTCATAAATTAAATGCAGAAAATGAATGTTAAATTGCAGACAGCAGCACTGATTTAATAATGCAAGAATTATTCTGAAAAGCCTTGTTCCTTGGAAGTATTTGCTACATAGAACAAAAAGGCATCACATGGGGGGGGAAAAAAAAAGAACAAAAACAGAAATGGAAAAGAGAACTATGGCACCTGCACTCAAAAAGCTTTTCAGAATAACCTTTGGCCACTAGTTAACCGTGTCATGACACTCCCTAAATTCCTTGTGCTTTGTACAAGGTATAACTAATGAATACTGAGAAAAAGTAGGTTACTACTGTGATTTAGGGCAGCTAATGGAGGGAAGGGTGACATGTGAATGAAGAATGTGTCTTTTTGTGCAGAATGAAATGTGAGAGTAGTCTTCAAAAGTATTAAAGGAGGGAGAAAAATGTAACCACATTTTGCAATATTTTAATGAATAAATACACAGGGACTCAGATTTACCTAAATGGATTATATCTGATCACATGAGTAATGTATGAAAACTTGTAATAACGTGTGTGTGTGTATATATATATATATATATAGTATGCACTTTGTGAAAGGTTTATCTTTCTTTTACAAGAAACAAGAAATACTAGATCTCTTCTCATCCATTCTTTATGAGTGTGTTACTCGAGAGAATCCAGAGATGCTGCCTGCATATATAGCAATAGATCAGGTAGAGTGAACAATGTTTGTTTTTCCTTAAATCCTGAATAGCACGAACTCTGCAGAAGGGTATCATGTCAGTCTCACACCTTTCAGATCTGTCCTCGATACAGAAATAGAAAATGGAAATCTGTGTCAGTAAACCTGTGATGACATAGCAAAGACTTAAAGAGAACAATGGAAAAGTAACCTAATGAGATGATAAAGATCAGGAGAGGGTTATGCAGCCTTTTTCCACTCACCTAATGAGGGAGGGAAGTTGAGTTATTTTGCAGTTGTTTCTTTTTTAGTTCAGAGCCTCTGTGTTTTCTCTCCTGCTAGGCCGTGAGGAGGTTAGAGAGAAAAGATATGTCTGAGACCTTTGAGCTTTGGCAGATAAAGCTGGTATTAGAATTTTTCAGCTCCAGAAGCCACCAGGAGAGGATGAGGAGAAATCCAAACCGAGCACTCTTCATGAACTCTGAATTTTTGCCTGTGATGAAGTGCACAATTGATAATACTTTGGACCAGTGGCTACAAGGTAAGGAGAGCATGCTGTTAGTGCCGTGTTTTGGTTGCGGCTCTGAGACGATGTGCTGTGTAAGATCTGACTCTGCTGTTCAACTTCATTAGTGAAGGTGGGGTAGCAGAAATAAAGATCAGATTGTTGATGTTTGAACCCTGTTCATCTGCTGCTTGGCCGGAGTGTGAGAGTGAACTCTGCCTGTTTAGGTAATCCAGAGAAGGTATTATAGCCCTAGAACTACTTATTCTTGTGATCTTTTCTTATATTAAATATGTGGACAAAAACAGGTAGTCTTGAAATCTGAGTTGGTGCTCTGAGCTGTTGCCACCACTAGAATTTTAAAATAGTCTCTAAAATCTGGTTACTTGTGCCATGTGAGATCCATTGGAGTGTGTTGTGTAGAACAGCAGTCTGTGTCTGCACATCTCTCAGTGTGCTTTATTTTGGGTAATTACCTGGTGTCCCAACTGTGCACCTTCACTGGTGGTGGCTCTTGATTTCTGAGAACCTGAGCTCTTCAGTGTAGCATTTGTAGGTGATACATTGAGGGCTCAGTGTGACTGCTTTCTTGTGTGGAAAGTTGTGGTTAATGCAGGAGATTACTCAGACTTCCCTAGTGTCACATCAGAAGTGTTTCCGAGGGGCAGAGAAGTTCTGTTAGGCCAGCAAAAGTGAAGGAGAGAGTAAAGTGGGGATTAAGTTTAAAGAAAGCCAGTGTGGTACTCCTTGAGTGGCTACAACCTAAAGCCTGATACTTGGTGGTCTGTGCCTTGTGGGGAGGAGGCCCAAGGAGCAGTGTGCCTCTTCAGCCTGTCTGGGGGCTCTGCTCTTGCAACAAATGAGAAAATTTCAGAATGAATCTCAGCCAGCGTCCTGGTGTGTTACAGCTGGAGGGGACGTCTCTCTGCACTCCTACCTAAGTGGGCAACCTACTGAAGAATCTCAGCTAAATATGCTGGCCTGCTTCCTTGTCTACCACTCAGTCCCAACCCCAGGGCAGCTCTCAGCCGGAGGCTTAGAAGGTAGGTTATGTCCAGGCTGCATTGGGTAGCTTTGATGAATTTTCATATTTACCCCATACGTTAGGCTGTTGCTGCTGTGTGTATGCTTTTTGAAGTCATGCAGGTATTTTCTTGTGACTTGCCTTGAATCTTTGTGTGATAAGCAGGATGATTAGCTATAGAGCTATGTTCCCTGTAAGCTGTGTGCGTGTGCGCATTCACACAGGTTGTGAAACCCATGCACACAACAAAATAGAGCGCGCACAAAAAGATTCAACAGTGCTAATATTTTTATGGTACTTTTAAGAGGGAGATTTCAAGTAGCAGGTTTCAAATAAGGTTTTGTAATTTATAAAATCATTTCCATCACCATATCAAGATAAAATTTAGATATTATTTGCATCATAGACACTTTACTTTGTTGCACTCACAAGTTTGAGCACACTCACTGGAGCGTGCACAGATTTGTGATAGTGGTTCCAAAAATTTGCACAAAAGAAATTTTTTGCACACACAGCCTATGAAAAATTAGAGGGAACACTGCCATAGAGAAGGATTAAAGAGATCAGCTTTTGTCACTGCCTTTTAGTAGACATCCTGGCTTTTCTCTGGGTTGATTTGGATAAGGCTCTGAGACCTTATTCCCTTAGTGCTCAAACAGTGCAGTAAAGGGCAGCAAGGTTCATGTAATCTTGGAGCTAGAGGTATGAAGGTTCACAAAGACAGTGGACAACATAAGACAGGCTACCGTTCTCTCTCTTCGTCACGCTAGCCTTGTCCTGAACCCCCATCTTCGTCTTCATTTGAGTATCTAGGTGGTTCTGGAGAGCACGTGCACAATGTGTTTGGTCAGGAAGGTAGGAAAATTTCATTCCATGGCCTCTGTTTAACTCCCCATCATGACAGGCTGGTGACAGCGCAACCCCTTCCTCAATAGCCTGATCTTGATGTTGCTTCCCCCTGACCAACTTCTGGGAATGACAACGAAATGCCTTCACACTTTGGTGGGAGGAGAGCTCTGGAGTGCTTTAGGGAACTGAAGAAGGACCCAAGTCTCTCTTGCCAGAGGCATAAGGGGATTTTATTGCTGAAAGCTTTTTAGCCTCAGGCCTGGCTCCTCCTCCAGAAGGCCTGGGCATTCCATGGGCACAAGAGGAGAGTGTCTCTCTCAGACATTTTCAGGGTAGGTTCCTGGGCAGCCCTTCAAACATTTCTTACCACCCAGGCCAAATGGGCAGACCTCTGGAGACACCCCCTTTCTCTGAGGTGCTTCTCTGGGTCCTCCCTTTCCGGTGTAGGTCTGTGCATTGGGAGTTCCCCATGCCTTGATCTGCTCATCACCAATACCTTCTCCTCATCACCTGATGTCCTAGGGCGCTTCCTGACTTAGCTGTTCAGTTGCTGCTTTCCTAGATGCACGATTCCAAACCCAGCTGCTCAAAAATCAGCACACCCCAACCAGCTCAGGAGATTAGAAACAATGTCAGCTGTTTTGCTTTCCGAGTGTTGAGCCCCTTGGAGTCATGTTTTCCAATTTTTCTCCCCAGCCACAAGATCCAGAACCTGACTACTTTTAAAGGAAAGTTGGGAGTTCCCTGTAATTACAGCATTTTGCGAGCAGGGGCTGTAAGAAAACCACCACATGTCCAGAGATGGTGCTTTTCAGTCTTCCTCTTCTCTGCTGGGGCATTGTTTTTTTCCAGAATCGTTGCTCGCACTTTTGTGGATTGATTATGTTGACTTACTTTTCTAGGAGACGCTTCAGTGTTCAGGAAGCTGTTATAACTGGATTCCTGAGCTAACCTCATTCAGACTATGCGCACACGTATTGCCTAATTTCTTCTTTCTCCATGCAAACAGTTGCCAGGTTGGACCTGGACCTTGAGTACAAATGTTGTGAAAAGCATACAGAAGTGTTAGACTGTCAGGAGTGACCATGCTTGTTTTCCTTCCTCAAAGAGTGATGGCAAAATAAAAAAAATAAAAACACCAGTCCCTCCACTGACAGCCTGCCAGGTGGACAGTGTGGTATAAATTAAGGGTCAGGCTACCTTTTCCCTATGGGAGGGCATTCTGGAATAGCTAGAGAGAGAATTCTAGTTTTTTGTTTTGTTTTGTTTTTAAAAAGACATTTGAAAGAATACAGGGACAGGAGAATGAATGAGCAAAGAAACTTAATGTATAAGGTCAGCCCTAAAGGCGAATTTGGGTAGGGACATCATCAACTGGGAAAAAACCAAAAGCAACTATTCCTGCTTTTCCTGGAGTTTAGTAACTGTTGTTACAAGTAATACCTAAGTCGGGTAGAATGTTTTACTTTGCTTCCTTTGTATATCATCAGTTTGACTGTTTTCCTGCAGAGGCTATTGGACACCCAGTTTCCTGTTTGGTTTCTGTATTGCTGTTGGAGCCTTTACTCTCCTTCAGCAACACACCCAAAGATTCCTTCCTATGAATCTTTTCCTGGTTGTTAATGCAAACTTAAATGAACAACCACCAAAGTTTACTGTTCATTGACTAGCCATTCTTGGTGTGTGTGCTTTGAGCTCATGGAGTTCACAGATATGCATCCCTCCTGCACTGAGCGGCCAGAATATTAAATCTCCAGCCTGGCTTATTGTTTCCATATGTAAGTCTTCCCAGATATAGAATCATTCTCCTGCTTTTGTCTCCCTAGGAAGCAGGAGCTTTTCAGAGCTGCTTTTGAAGTTTAGGCAGTTGAAAATTCCAGTTCGTGCATTGTTGCGACTTGCCCCTCTGCTGCTTGGAAATCCACAGTCAATGGTGCTATAAGAGCCAAGACAGAACCCAGAAGATAACTCTTGCACAGTGACCAAAAGCCAGTACCAACAGTGTTGTTTTACATTATCTGAAAGACACGTGGATGAAGGGAACATAACTTTGCAACTTCACAGGCAACATCCCAAGTGTCTCTTTCACTTGCCCATAGATGTTTTGACTGTGACCGGGAGCCTTGTGTGTGGTGTTGTTCCTATGAACGGTAGCTGCAGAAAATGAATTAATTGTTTACTTTTCTAAATAAAGTTTGTTTACAAAAAGTGCTCTGTGATGAGTCATGAAAATAACCTGGCTGGAAGCAGCGGGCCACTTTGTCCACGACAATATCCTGAGCTTTTGGCGCTTTTTAAATCCTCTTGAATGAGACAGCAAAGGGGCTTTTTATAGGCAGGGCAGAGCTGAAAGCTGCTGGAGCGGTAAGCCTCAACCTCAGCTTTCTGAATCAGGTGGAATCTGAAGGTGAGCCTTATGCCATGCCTTGAATGCTCTACCGGCTGCTTTCCTTTTTGTCAGCCATATTCAAAAATCTGATATTTTTTCTAACACTTTTTTTTTTTTTTTTTTTTTAAAGATGGGACCATTCTGAGCCCAACAGAACAAAGGGATAGCCGTGTTAGTCTAGTCCAGTAAAAAAACAACAAGCAGTTGTGTGGCACTTTAAGACTAACAGATTTATTTTTTGCATGAGCTTTCGTGGGAGAAGATCCCACTTCCTCAGATGCTTCCCACGAAAGCTCATGCAAAAAATAAATCTGTTAGTCTTAAAGTGCCACACAACTGCTTGTTGTTTTTTCAGCAGAACAAAGACAACTTTGAATTTTTTTAAATGGGATTAGTTTAATTTCATTTTCCAACTGGTGCTGAGTTGAGCTGGCTTCCAGCCACTGGGCTCTGCTGCCTCTCAGAGAAGGCTGAATCTAGTTCGGTGACTGCTGCACCCCAACTTCTGTGAGGCAGTTGGGCTGGCCGTGGAAAAGGTTTGCACATGATGGAGTTCCTATGTCGTGAATGAAGAAGAGCTGTTGGCAGAACAATGTTGGTGCTGTGGTGAGAATAATGGCCTACTGCTTGTGAGAACAGAGAGCTAGTCCCTGGTTTTGCTGAAGGCTGGGTAAGTCCCCCCCCCCCCCCCGCCAAACAAGAGCATTTAAGACCGAAAGTAGTGGCTGCCTCAAATCTCCATACTTTAGTTCCCTTGTACATCGCGGTAATGTTGTCCTGTCCTGGAGGGGTGCTGTGTTCATGGAGCCTGGGGTGAGGGAGGGACCCTGGAGCACTCGTAGCTGGTGTCCAAGAATTGAACAGGGGGCTTGCGTAGTGGTAGGATGGCTGGAGGAGGCATCTGGGGCAGCCCTGAATTGAGGAAAGGGCAGCTTCCAGGGGATCATGGGGAAAAAAAAAAAAGAGTAGCACAGGGGTCTCAAACTCATGGCCTGTGGGCCACAGGTGGCCCCTAAAGTGATTTTCTACAGCCCACAATGACACTATCATTTTCGATATTTGCAGTCTTGTTGTATGAAAAGGTTTCAGTGGTGCGGCCCTTGGGCTAACATGCTAGTCCTTATGTGCCCTTGTAGTGATTTGAGTTTGAGACCCCTGGGCTAGAGCGTGTGAGGGCCAGGCTGGATGTTGCCCTTCTGAGGCGTGTATGTTTAACCCCTCAGCCCTCACAAAGGAGGATGGCTTGCAGACCAGGCTGTGGAGGGAGAAAAGTCATCAGATTTTTATCTTTTTTTTTTTTTTTTTTTAATTTTCTGTTTTTAGGTTTTAAAAGCAAGCCTATTTAAAATGAAACTGAATTTAATACTATGTCCCTTAAGGCCTAAACATTCTTCCTCAAAACATTTAAACAAAAATCCATGAATATCAAAACCTTTGGTTTAAAGGCTGCTTCTCTGTAGGAAGAGAGAATCATAGGGAGAAAATTAGATCTTTCTAAATAATGTCATACAAGGCCAGGTGCTAGATCAAGGGCTTGTTTTGTTCTCTAAAAATTCATTATATTTGCTGTTTTGTAGGTTTGAATTCCACTTGCCATGCTAGTGTGGCTTGACACAGACCCTGAGCAAAAAGTTAATTAAGTAATAAAAAAAGCTGTGTTTCATTCACCATTTTAACACACAGAAATGTACAATTCATCTTAAAATGTTAAGCCATATAATAAAGTTTACACAGCGAAAGCACCATTGGAGGTAGCAAAATGACAAACCAAATGTGGTGTAAAAGTTCTATTTAGTTGTAAGCCAGCATGTTTTAATGGCTATCTCCCAAGAATGCACATTTCTTCAGCAAAGAACTGCAGAGCAAATGGGACAGCTGACTAAATCAGTGCTTTCTCTTTGGTGACTTACGTCATGCTTTAAATCAATCCACCCCACCAGGGTTTGGTTTCTGCTTCTAGCACACATGCTGTCGCTGTGTGACCTGGGATGAGTCAGTCCTGTCTTGGGTCCCTGTCTGTCCAATGGGGATAACATAGCTCAGCACCAGGAGAAAAGTTCAGCAGCGAGGGCTTGGAAGGGGGTGAGACATAATAATAAGAGCTGGAGGCTCATAAAGGCAGCCTTCCCAGGAGGGTGGCTGGGGATGGGAAGGGCCTGGCCAAGGTCTTGGTGCCTGGGGTAATGCCTACTAAAGGTAGCAGTGACTAGCTGCTTTCCTCTGAGATGGTGGCTCCCTCCAATAGTCCAGGTGATCTCAGGCCTCCATGGCAGGACGGTTTCTGAGCGGGGCCATCCCTGGGCCAGCCTCCCTGAGACTCGGAGCAATGCCCGGTATTGTCAGCAGATTTGCTGTCCCGGCCAGCCAGGCTCCTTTCCATGCTATATAGCAGAGGAAGGGCCCTTCCAGAAACCATCGCAGGGCCAGAACCGGGCTGCTGTGCTTAGTCCTCGTACGACACAACCCTGGGTGTCAACAGCTGCCTCCATGGAGGATGAGTGACAAGAAAACACCCCCCAATGAGGCGTGCAAGCCAGGAGTGGGATTAGGGTACAGCGCGTCAGGAACCCAGCACCTGCGGGGGGGACTGGCAAGATGGCAGCATCTCATCTGCCCCTCACAAAGGCCGCCATTTCCAGCATCTGGGACAGCCCCGAAGCAGTGCTCCTCTTCCTACAGCCCCCGACCCCAGCACCGGCCCAGCAGGCGCGTGCGGTGCTGGCGGGCAGCGATCGCATGGGCGCACGGAGCTGCCTCTCCAAGGAGGCAAGGGCTGTGCTAGGGAACGTCCCGCAGCTCCCCACAGAAGGCAGCGAGGTGCTGGCCGTCCTGTGGGAGCAGAGGCCAGACCGTGGTGGAGCGGTGCATGGCGGGCGGCAGATGCACGGGGTTCTGGGCCTGCGAGGTGTGTTTTCACACCTCCACCTCACAGTCTGAGGGGCCTATTCCAGCCCTGTCTCTGTGCCGACTGTCGTGGTCCACGGCGGTCAGCCGGGCGTGGCACTGCCGCGGAGCCCCGCTATTGTTTCCTCACTGAGGCCTGGATGTTTGGGGGACGGGCAAGGGCAAACCGCCCCTTTTGCTCCCACCCCAGCGTCTGAACGACTCCAGGAGGGTCTTCACATCCTCCCCCCCCAGCCTGACTGTCACCCAGCTATCCGTCCTGCCAGGGTCTGTGGCCGGTTTGTCTGTCCTGGCCCTTGCCCGACTCGCGCGCCCGCTCTCGCGAGGCTAAAATTCTCCAGACGTCAGGGCGCTGTGGGGTCTGACCTACAGCTTCTCCCTGGCATTGCACGTGGCTCCTGGCTGGCGGGGCTGTTGGGCGCTGCTTGGGGGAGGCCTCGGCAGGGACTGAGCCTGCCCTCCCCTTAGGGGTGCTCTTGCTAATTAAGCAGCTGCCTGAGGCGGGTGGAGCAGACTCGGCTCTGACTCTCCTTCAAGGGCTAGTTGCCCCCTGAGAAACCCATACGCTGCTCTTCGTTTGGGGTCGGGACCGCCAGCGTGCCGTGTGATCACCTGGCAGGTGTCCCGCCCCCGACTGCTGCCCTAGGATAAACGGGAGCCGCCTGCTCAATCGAGGGAGACCACCAAGGAGGCAGGAGCCTGGCAGGAGCTCTTGGCCCCGAGCTGGAGGAACGGGAGACTCTGGAGAACTGAGGCCCATTGGATGCTGTTACTTGCCTGGAGGCGAACACCGCCGTGAGGGGACTCTGAGGCCCAGGCGAGGCCCAGACAGCCGCGGCAGGAAGCGGCCAGGGGTACGGGGTGAGCGGTCCCTCCACTTGTGGTGAATCAGCATTTTGAGGTGGGACCCCTGCTGACCTGGGCAGGGGCTACAGATGGGGCCCTGGGCTGGGATTTGGTGGATTTGGGCACCCCTGCATCCTCTCCCCCACCCCCCACTGCTTTGGGGTGATAGCTAGAGCCCTGCACAGATACAAATACATGGATCCGCATCTAATCGGCATCCGCAAGAAAAGGTCCATGGATGCGGGTATAAGGCGGGTATCTTCAGATATCCATGTATTTGCTGGCCTCTAGCTCTGCACAGATAAAAATCTGCAGATCTGTATCCGATCTGCATCCACAAGAAATGGTCTGCAGATATCTGCATTGTATCAGTGGACGCAGGTATCTGCAGCTATAATGCAGATATCCATGGGTTTGCAGGGCTCTAGTGATAGCACCCTGTCTGAGCAGCAGGCTGAAGAGAAATGTGCTTCCCCTTCCATCACGGTAGTCTGTTCCCTACTACTAACTCCGGCCACTTGGCCTCACTGCCCAAACACAAGGGCATTTATGGACTCTGACCACTAGACCATGCAGCCCCTGCCCAGGACTGTGAGACAGCCGGCTGGCGAGGGACAAGTCGAGTAGACTGCATTGTGGGAGCACCATGCAATCCTGACACCCTCTCAGTTTCCCCCCTGAGGCGCATGGGGTGGGCTCACGCCACAGAAAGCAGCAGCAGAGTTTCACTCCTGAATGGAGCATACACCATGCTGGCAGCGTCCCCCCCGTGCTCCGGGGCACTGAAGAAACGGTTACACTCCTTGCACCAGAGACCAAGGGAAGGCAAGTGACTGTCCACTGGCTTCAGCGTTTTAGCCCGTTTCTTTCCCGCATGTTGTGTGTTGTGGTGCAGATGGGTGTTTCGTCTTGGCTGCAGCTACTGACACATGTAAAACAAAGATTTGTGGTAAGCGCAGGGGGTGAAAGGAGGGAAAGAAATAAGGGGGGGGAGGAAAAAGGTTTCACAGAAACTTTCCACACTAGGCCATTTTTTTGGTCGAAAAACTTCAGTTTCACAGAGAGAGCTGTTTTGGCAGAAGAGATTAGGGCTTCTTTTTGTAGCTCTACTTGTGTGGTTGTGCACTAGGGATGGCATTACTGAGCCCCTGTCCTGGTGGGTTTCAGGCCAAGCTGAACTTCTGTGGGAACATTTCCAAGAAGGTCTAACAGCTGGAGCTGACACAAAACTCCTCCTCATGGAGCCACCACAGGACCCAGGCTAGCACAGGATTTGAACACAGGCCTTTCAGAGCCAGCCCACTTGGCCAGGCAGTGGTAGAAAGCCTGGCCGGAGAGCAGTGAAATGTGGGGTCTGGCCTTACCTGTCAGAGGGGAGCGTTGTCTAATGGTTACAGACAGGCTAGCCAAGCTCATAAGGCCACTGCTGCAGACCCAGGTATACCAGGTATCCCAGGGCAGGCTTGCTCCCCTGCATTCGAGACTGCCCAGGAGACCTGGGGGTGCTCCAAACCACAGGCCATGACACAACAAGGCAGCTAATTGCAAATATGCAGAGCCCATGGTTAACATGGCTGCTTTTGGGAGAAGCCAATGCCCAGCCCATTCCCTGTGGCCCGAGGTGTTTCTGCAGCCCCTTCCTCCGCCCCCCTCTTTGGAGGACCCCTGAGGAGCTTGCTAGAGTCCAGCACCATCCTGACTGCAACTGGGTCAGTTGCCCACCGTAACCATGAGGCCGGCCATGCTGGGGCAGACCAATGGTTCCTCTACCCCAGTGTCCGGGCTGCTAGTGGCTATGGCCAGATGCGTCTAAGGGAATGACCAGCCCAGGGCAATTTACCGAGTGACTCAACCCCTGACATTAGAGCCCTGCAAATCCACAGATATCCACATTATGTCTGTGGATATCCACATCCCTGGCTACAATGTGGATATCCACTGACCATTTCTTACAGATGGAGATCAGACATAGGTTCACATATTTTTATCTGTGCAGGCCTGGAACCCTGAAAATATGTGGATATCCACATCCACAGATACAACACAGATATCCGTGGACCATTTCTTGCAGATGCAGATCCACATACTGGTATCTGTGCAGGGCTCCACCTGTTTTCGGTCCCACCTTCTGGCACTCAGCGACTTAGGGATACTCACAGCTTGGCATTTGTCACGGCAATGCCACAGTTCATAGCCATTTCTAATACTCCTGCCCAATGTTCCCTCTAATTTTTCGTAGGCTGTGTGCACAAAATATTTCTTATATGCAAATTTTCAGAACCTGTGTCCAAATTTGTGCACACTCAAGTGAGAGTGGTCAAATGTCTGGTAAATCCATCTCCCATGTATGAGTAGAAATTAAAAAAATACTGCACTGTTAAATTTTTTTGTGCACACTGTATTTTGTTGTGGGCACAGGTTTCACAACCTGTGTGCACACGCACACGCGCACAGCTTTGAGGGAAAATAGCTCCTGCCCCCTGTGGGTCTGGGCCTGTCTAGCTGAAGCCTAGCTTCACATCTGTGTGCAGATGTCTGTCCTCTGTTAGCATGCTCCCTGTTAGAGAGGGCAGGCATATATATGCTACCCTCCTTCTGTGTGTGCCTCCAGATTGGCGAGGATGGAGGCAAGCCCTCCTGAGCCTTCAGAGTGACAGTATCCGGGGACTGTCCCATGCCTCTGGTAATTCTCCAAGGTCAGCTTGCCTCTTCCCATTTCAGCTGGCATCTGCGCCTACACCCCCACGAATGCCCAGGAACAGGGTCTTCCAACCAACCTTAGGTTTAAAGGGCAGTACACCCCATTCTCTTCACAGTGGGTTTTTAGCTAGAAACCCTGTTTTAAAGGATGTTTCCTCATAGTGTGAATTAAATGACAGCTCAATGTGGGCTGAATGGGTTAGCAGCCATGTTTGAAGCCTACTTTTTCAGACTCCCAGTATTTCATGAGCTATGGGAATGACCGCCTGCCACCAGTGGTGTTGGCCAGTCCCGAGAGTGGTGGGTGGTGGAGCCTTTTCCACTTTACACAGCAGCAGTTGAATATTGGCAATCAGGTCCCTGCTTTCTGTGCTGGGGTCTGGGCAGGGAGTGTAGTTTAGAGGTAAGGGACAGGCAGTAAAATTGTCAAAATCGTGTAAGTGATGAAGAGCTTCAGTGCCTCAAAAGTCTTAGTGCCCAGCTCCCTATGGGCCCTGGTCCCCTAGACAATCAAGAGTTGACCCCTGATAATTCAAGCACAAAGGTGTTGTGCTTTTTCTTTCGAGAGGCCATGCAGCTCCATGACTGATGCTGGCGTCTGCTGTTCTAGGGACCTGGTTTCTCTTCCCAGCTTTGCCCATTTTCCAACATAGGGACTTTCTTCTCAGATTCAGATGTTTCCAATGCTTTTCAAAGAACGTGGCTGGCCCATCGCTTGTCTTGTCTTGGGTTGTGCAATGCCATGTGCTGGTCTCCTCTAACAGGCACCCCCTCAACCTGGGAAGATGGTGGGCAGTGGTGCTTGGATGCTGAGCAGCATTTTCTCCCAACAGAAATACATGGCTCCTAAACCAGCCAGCCCACAGAGAGGCCAGCAAGTTCACAGTGCGATATGCTTTGAAAAAACCTCACCTGACATGTTTTTATATCCAAAACCATGGTATGGCACGAGTTGAGTCAATTGCTTATTCTTTGGGGTTGAGAGCCATCTTCTTCTCTTGGGGTAATTGTCACAACAGCCCAGCAGGGGAGATGTTCTGGCCAGTGATGGTGCTAGGCATAAACAGACTCGGCAGTCACTTAGAGCTCACCACAGCTGAAGGGCCCCCAATTTGTATTAGCTCCCCAAATAGCATGTCTGTCATGTAATGTGGGCCTTTTAACAAGCATCTCTTTATGAAAATTTTGCTTGGTGGAAATAAAACAGTTTTAGGAGGCAAGCAAGGGGCAGAGGGCCCCCTGAAATGTTCCTGCTTAGGGCTCCCATGTGCTAGCTCCACTCTGCCACTGTCCTCTTCTGTTGTGCCATTTCCCAGCTCCCGTTGCAGGGCACGGTGCAGTGGACACCTGTAGCCATGCCACCCTGCTCTGGTGCTGGGAAGTGGAGCTGGCGGGCGGCTGTTTCACACCCCCCCTCGGGGCAGGAGGAAGCCTGTGTGCGTCTCAGAGGCTACTGCATGAAGGCAGAGCTGAGAGAGGCTTCCTGTTTCCTTTCTGAGATTTCACAGAATTTGAAAGCAGCCACTGCCTTGATCCGGGCCAATGATCTGGGCAGAGAACGAGGGGAGCGTCTCTGGCGCCCGTTACAAATACCAACTTCCCCACGTGGAGCGCGTTCACCTGCAGGTGTGTCGTGCCGCTCGGGGCGGCCAGCTCTGCTCCGGGAGGCTTGGCTCAGCGATGGAACCCAGCCCCCCAAGGCAGCAGTGCCCCCCACATCCTCTCTGGCTCTGGTAAGGTGTGATTTACCGGTGCAACGGCTTTGAGTGGCTAAAGGCTGGGTGCTTCACCAGCTGGTGGTAACGTTATATGGCAGAGATGTTTTTCAATCTGTTGGCCCCCCGGCCAGGGGGTGGAGGGCTTGCGACCTGGGGGTGTGAACGTGTGCTGTAGAGGATGTGTGTTGTGCAAACCTGCTCCCCTCAGCCGGGCTTGGTGAGTGAGGGCTTTGCAGATGTTTGCTCAGAGAATCTGTCCTGGTGGCCCATTGCTGCTTTATGAAATCATGCATGGACTTGCCTGGTTGGGGGCAGGTCACGTGAAGGGTGAATTTCTTCCTTGCTCCCCTGGGGTGCAGTGTATTCACTGGGGGGGGGGGCAGGGGACTTGCCAATCTGGGGGGTTTGTTTTAGTGGAGCCTCCCCCCCCAGCACTTTTTGGATCAGGGCTGGCACTCCGAGCTCCCTTTGCAGAACCAGCCCCTGCCCTTTTGTTTTAGTGGATCCCCCACCCCCCCCACCAAACCAGATTTTGGGTCAGGGCAGGCACTTTGAGCTCCCTTTTCAGAACTGTGGAGGCTCGTTGGACACTTCAGGCAATGCAGCAGCAGTGGGCGTTTGTGCCCGCAGGGATCCTGGCAGAGCTCCAGGGCAGACGGGGGTTGCGGTTCCCCTTGGGCTGCCAGGATGCTCTTGGAGTAGAAGGCGGGGCCGTGGCATGTTGAGCTGTCATCTGGGGATGCAGGCCTCCGGGAGACCAGGACTAGGTGCCATGATCCCTGTCTTTCCAGGAGGGAACTGGCCTCGGGCCAGCCCCGTCCGGCAGCGTGTGCCGAGGGAAAAGGAGAGGGAGGAAAAGGGATTTCATTGCAGACTAGGTGGGTGGGATGTGGGGCAGGCAGTGGGCAGCTCCAGGCCCTGCTCCCTTTCCCTTTTGCCTTGGGGAAAAAGCCCACTGCAGTGGTTCCTCTCTTCCACATGGTCTTTCCTTATCCAGTGCGTCTCTCTTCCCTTCCTTTTGCCTCTGGCTCCTCCATCAACCCTGGCGACAAGGCTCTGGCATCCCAAGGACTGGAGCTTTCACAGAACTGGCCCCCCTTGGACGCAGTCTGCCCCCTCTTCACTCTCCTGTTTCTTCTCTCACCTCATCTCACCCTCCTGTGTGCGTGGCTGCCCCCTCTGCAGATTGCCTGGCCATTCTGTCCTGGTGCACGCGCCATCCGACGCTGAGCTGCTGGGGCAGATCCTGGGGCGGTTTCCCTGCACTCCCAGAGCGCCTCCTGCACCCCTCTGCCCCTGCTGGCTCCTGGCAATGCTGCCTGGGGCTCCTGGCGGATCAGGGGTTCAGAGCAGGCTCTGGCTGGCACAGAGGAATGAGTAAGATCCTGGCTCAGGGGTCAGGAACCCAAAAGATAAGAATTTTTTTTTAAATGGCTCTTCAATAACCAAGTGTGTTGAGAGCCACAACGGGTGTAACCTTCTGGTGGGGGTGGTTGGGACCTGGGCCAGGGCACCTGCTGGAGGGTCCTCCGGTGGGGGGGGTAGCCCAGAACCAGGCGTGGCCCCCCAGCATCCCCCAATGGTGGTGGTGGTGAGCCTGGAACCGCAAAGAGGCACCCAAAGAGCTACATGCAGGGCACAGACCCCAGTCCTGGCTCATCTCATTTAGAGCAGCAGGGTCCAGCTCGTCCAGAGTCACAGGCGTCGCGAGTGCGTGTATCTGGGTGGGAGATTTCTTTCATCTGGCAAAGCAGCATCTGCAGGGAGGTCCTTGCTCCTGCCTCCTCAGCTTCCATGGGTCCTGAGTCTTTGGTGGGAATGTAGGCACTCATGGTTTGAGTGTCAGTGGCACCTAAGAGGTGGGCTCGGGTGCCTAAATTCCCTTGTGGATTGGGTCCTAAGTGACTTGACCAAGGTTTCATGGGAAGTTGGTGGCAGAGGGAGGACCTGAAAAATGGCTCTTCTGAGTCCTAGGCTAAGGGTGTAGCCACTGGACTGTCCTTCCTCTCTGTGCAAGTAGCTTTCACAGGCCTTTTGAAAATCTCCCATCATGTTTTCTCCCCAGGCAGTAGGCCGTTTTCTGGTACCTGAAGACAGCCCAGATCAAGCACAGCACTCATGCCAGTGGGAGAGATCACCTGCCTAAAATTAGATCAAATTTGATGCTGGATGATCGACAGGAAAACCACAGAGGTGGTAACTTTTTCCTCCTTGCTTTTTACATCAGAAACCCCCACTGTGTCCACCCCTAAAGGCTCTTTGCAGAGCCAGACAACTAGCAGGGCTATGACATCACCAGCCCCAAGGCAGTGAAGTCCATTTTGCTGGGATGAGGAATGACTTTTGTTCATGTTGGTTAAGATGGTCCTTTTGTGTGTAGCACCATTCTGGGAGGGAAGCACTTTGCAAAGGACTCAGTAACCCCCTTTTGCTGCGAGCTGAAAAAGCCACCATCAGAAATACCCAGCTAGTTCCCCAGCAAAACCAGGGAGCCCTGGTTTGTTGCCATTCTTGAAACCTCAAAGGCAAAAGAGAGCCCCCTTGCTCTTTTCCTCCAAACCCATTGCCTCTTATGAAAGAATATCCTGGCTGGCTTTCCAGTCATCCCTTAAGAAGGGCAGAAAGCCAATTTCTTAATTCCTGGCTGGTTTCTCAAAGTCCAGAGACAAACTTCCACAAATAAAATCCCAATGATCTCTCATATTTCCCCCCTTTCAATCATAGGAACCGCCAGGCTTGATCAGGCCCCATTTCATTGTATGCAACGTCCTGTGTCCGACAGTGGCAAGTATCTAATGTTTCAGAAGAAGGTGGAGGAATCCTGCAGCAGCAGATGTGGGATAAGCTGCCTTCCCTGTTAGGTCCAAGCCTGTTCTCTAATGGTTAGAAAATGGCTTTAATCCTGTAGCTTCAGTTTTAGCTCCCTTCCAGTGTTCCTTTTCATCATTAGCTAATCTGACTCTGGATAGTTCATCTTCCAGAGAAACATCCAATCTCTTTTTGTGTCTTGCTAAATGTTTGGCCCATGGCAGTGAGTTCCACAGATTAATTATGTATTATATGAAAGAAAATTATTCCTTTGTATTGGTGTTGAATGTATCCACCTCTTCGCATGGTCATTTGTTCTTGTGCCATGAGACAGGCAGATTAGAATCTCCCTGGTCAGCATTTTATCAACTTCGATTATGTCCCCCTCTTATTCATCTCCTCTCTAAGATAACCCTTCCAATCTATCTTCGCAGGAGAGTTCTTTCATTCTCATTGTCCTTCTCTTCATGCTCCTCTAATAACTTTCTGTCACTCCATATCTGTGTGAGTGCTATAAGGGTTTGATTGCTTCCAAGCATGGTGCTGCAATCAGATGTTCACTGCCATGGAAGGGATGAAGAGGCCTGCACCATGAGTTTGGCACTTCTGAATAAATGAGCACAGAATTTACAAGATGGGAAAAGCAGACCGAAAGAGAGGTGGCAGCTTGAGAGTTTTCATGAAACGAGTCCTGAAAAGTTGCCTGGAATCAGAAAGCAGCTGTTCAGTTCTGAAGACCAAATTGGCATCTACTAGCTACCAAAATTCTTGAACCACTTCGTGACATTACTGTATTGTCAGCGTGACTCACGTTGCAGGATCCCAGTCAAACAGCAACCGCCCCAAGGGCAAACCACATCTTTTGTTTTGCTTGCTTACTCTTTTATAATTTCCCTCCTTACTGATTCATAAAATTAGTCACTTGTCATATGCTGGGGCTTCTCTTGCAAGTCAGCAATAAAGTACTTGAGACGAACGAACGAACGTGCGGCGGGCAGTTGCCACCTGGCCACCTGCGCACCGGGAATGAATGAGGGTTGCGCCAGGCAGTTGAGGCCTGCCACTGATTGGTGGAAGGCTGCGCTTGTGTTGTTTTTCAATCTGAAGTGGTAACTTTTAACTCTCCCGTTTCCAGTAAGCCAGATTGCTAGCCAGCTTCATTCAGCACAGGAAGTGGTTACCCTGACACCTTACATTCATCACACAAGCAGTATATTAAAAGAGAGTCAAAGATTTATTTGCATTTGAATAGAGAGCTGCTGGATTTCTTGGCTCTTGCTGTACTTCAGTAATAGGAGCGGGGACAGAAACTGCCCAGTGGTTGTGGCCAGGCATCCCCTGCTTTTAAAATGCATTTTAATCGGTAGGCCACAGGACCGTGGCCCAGCCTCTAGTCGCCGCCGAGTTCTCTTTTTCGGTCTCTTCTGCAACAGCGACATCTGCTGGGGCCAAGAAAACACTGATGGGTGACGGTTTGGTTTTGTTTCGGGGCAGAGAAGTGACCCTCTCTCCCTCTGCAAGCAGGAGCTGCCCTGCACCTGGCTATGGTCAAGCAGCAGTGCCTACATAACCCACATTGTCTTTCAGAGTATAACAAAAAGCCCCTTTCTTTTGCCACGTAGATGTTTCAGGCTGTTGGCCGGAGCTCACAGGTGCTACTCTTTGGTGTGGCCACGAGATGACGTCTCCTCGTGCTGGGGCCCCGAGTTCCCGAGCCTTTCCTTGTGATGTGATGGCTCAGATTTGCTGAGGGACTTAGGCACCTGACTGACAGCCTAGAGGGGGTTGTCTTGCTCCACCCAGGATCTTTGGCCACAAACCCTGCCTTGGATAGGGCTATCAGATACCAAAGCCTGGAAAGGAGGACAGGGAAGTACGAAAAGGAGGACATTGGAGGATACATGGACAAAATGTAGTATTGATGTAATATTCTTTTGTTTTTAGGAGGCCTTGGAACGCTTTGCCCATAAAATAAGGTATTCCACAACATTTCAGTGTACTTTAACCCCTATAAATAAAAAGCCAGACAAAATCATGTATTTTAAAATGCCTGCCAGACAGAGGATGTGAAGGTAAAAAGGAGGACATGTCCTCCTTTTGCCTAACATCTGGTAATCCTAGCCCTGGAGTCAGGCATTTAAGCAAGTCAGCTACTGGGGCAGCCCCCTCTCATTCCTGAAACCCAGCCACTCCTTGTGAAAAACGAGAGTGCGAGAGAGCTCCCAGCCCAGGAGAGCCATTAGCTGGGTGGCCTGGGCACTCACCCAAATGGGGGCTTGCACAGGTGTTGGACAGCCCGCAGAGCAGAGCTGTGACCCGGGCATGACACTTTGGGGTGCACCCAGGCTGGTGAGCGGGGGACGTGGAAATGGTTCAAGCAATGGAAAGCAAAAGCACACATCTGAATGTCTAAAACTTAATCTAGCAAGTCGCAGTCTTGGTTCATGATGGTTCCCCCGCCCCCAGTCTCCTTTCTGGCCTAGTCAGGACCCATCACAGATGGCTTGCCTCCTTTGTTTCCTAAGGGGAAGGAGCAAGTCTTGCTCTGCACCTTTGACCCCAAAGGGATGTCTTTGTCTTAAAGGCAGGAGTCCCCCCGTGCACTCAGTCTTTGGGGTGCATGAGACACATTAATTCTCTCTCTAAACCCTGCTGGTTTAGCTTGACGACTTTGTTTATGACTCCTGTGTAAATTGAGGTTAACCTCCCCACCCCTTCGTTTGTCTCGGAGAGACCCTTTTACCATCTTTTCCCACCTAGGCTGTCTGGTGTTTAAAAATTTCTCGTAACATCATCGTGTATACGACAGTCACACGTGCGTTGTACAGCGATATTAACCAGCATCTTTTTAGCTTTCATATGATATCTAACAGGCTGTATTTTGTGCAAATGTGATTGCAGTCGTGTGTCGGGTGTAAGAATGGGGAGGCACCAAGGGTCACACTTGGGTCTCTCTCATTCCCGATGAGCTCCCTGCTGTCCTGTTACGTTGAGGGGTCCAAGGCATGCTCTGAAAACCCCACGGGGCCCCATTCAGCTGGCACAATAGAGGTGGAAAAGCCTTGTTTGAGAATTTCACTTGGGCCAGGGCTCTGAGCAGCTCGTCGGCTGTGGGGCAGGGTCACAGTTTCGGCAGCTGGGCCTATGCAGCAGCCTGAAATGTGGGGGCCCAGGAGTTTCACCTTGGCTCCTAAAGAGGCAGATAGGCACTTACTGGTACATCTCTTTGGGACTCTGGCCCTTAGGTACTGTGGGAGCTAAGCGTAAACTTTACTTTCTATGAAAGGCTTTCTTGCTGAGTATTTGTCTCTTCTCTGTGGTTTTCTCCAACACCATCAACTATTTGTTATTTCCCGTTCAGTCCCTTCTTTGACATTCTCCACCTACCGACATTATGTTTAATGACCTGTGCAGTGGTGGCTGCTGGGAGCCCTGTCACAGATCATTGTGCTTGGAGCTGTACACTCACGCAGGACAAAGGATAGGCCTTGACCAACCCTTGTAGGCATTATAGCAAAGCAGAGTTTCGAAGCTGGCCTGGGAGGTTGAACTGAGCTGGCTTTGTAGGTGCTTATGGGGAGCTGTCCCTGGGTGTGGGGAGCAGCCTGGGAAAAAGCACAAAGATGTTTGTTTGCATACATAACAAGCCGGCAGTGGAGTCCAACACCAGGGGCCAACTGGCGGCAAGCTTGCTAACGTGAAACTTGCAGCTCAGTTTTTGTTGATGGCATTCTGACAATTTACAGCAGTTGGGAACAGTCCTGCATATGGCCCTACACAACCGTCATGTGTTTTTCACTCTTTCTGTTGGTCGTTTACTTTTTGCATCTCATTCAACTTGGGCAGGGCAAACATGCGCAGGGCAGAAACTTTTCATCAAAACTCTTCTCCATCAGAAATGCCACATTGGCTAACTGATTATTTGGTGAAAGAAAACCAATTTGGATGAAATTTCATTTAGCAAAATCAAGCTACAAACTACCCTCTGGAAAATACATTTAAAACCTATCCAAATGTCCTGTTTTAAAATGTTCAGAACAAAATGTTTGATTTTGTTGTTTCACACTGACTTTTTGTTTTGACATTTATATTAGAGAGAGGGGCAGGGGGTGGTTCAAAGAAAACATTTCAAATTTAGCAGAACAAGGCATTTTGTTTGACCCAAAATGGTTTGACTTCCCCAATCATTTTGTGGAGGAAAAAACCCTGAAATTTTGGCTTTTAATCCAGATTTGGGAGAAACTTTTTCAAAAATCCCCCAGTCTTTTTTTGTGGGACAGAAAGTCAGTCTTCTGACCAGCTGTAAAGAAAATAGACTCATCAGCTTCCCTTGCTATGACTCACAGACTAGCACGAAGCTACCATGGTCAGGCTTCAAGAGCAGCACCAGAGTTTTGACAGCCAGACCAGGGCAGTTTTCACTGACATTTTTATAAAATGCCATAAAAGCCTGTCTCAGTTTGGATCTTCTTGAACATCTTTTCCAAGTGATGGATTTTGGGATTCAAGTACTTGGCACTTTCCATTTAAATAAATTGTGGTTGCTGCTGACAGGAGTCATGTACGAGTCTCTTTCTCACAGACGTGTAGGGCTCTAAGGGACCTCAAAGTTGTCTTGTCCGTCCTCACACAGAGACAGGATCTGGTGCACCTGGGCCATTCCTGACGGGTGTTTGTTCTGTGTTTGTGGTGCTAATCTGAAATTCTTACTAAGTATTAATCATGTTTCTGTTAGTGCCTAGATGATGATATTGGTTCCTTCTGACCTTAAAATCTATGGGACTACCTGAGAAGAAAGCCCCGTTGTGCTAGACACTGCAAACGGAGCAGTCAGCCAGTCAGAGCAGGGGAAAAGGTAGGACGGGCAGAGAGAGAGAGTGGACAATGGGATGGCTACAAATATCATGGAGAGCCATCAGGCTTTTATTTTTGAGGAAGGATTTACTTAAGAAAAGATGATCTCGGGGGGGGGGGGGGGGAAAAAAAAGAAAGAAAGGGTGCAGCCAGCACTGAGTGGTCCCTTTTGAAAACCTCTGACAAGGAAAAACAGAAGCATGGCAATACAGCGGGATATAGAGGAGTTTTGCAAAGCCAACAAGGCTTGGCAGCACCCCTGGGGAAGACTGGACAGTTTTTCTCTACGTCTGTGCCAGTGAACTGTGTTCCACCTTCTGGGGTTTTCAACAACCTCAGAAACTAGAGAATGAATGCACATGAGACTTGCAGAAGATCTGAGGAGAGCAAGCTGCACCTACACCAAATGTTACTGAAAAGTGTTTGGGAGTTTCTAGCAGGAAGAGGAGGCAAGGTGATATTGCAGCTGTGTATATGACAGAGCTGAAAAGACCAGCAGAACATTGACAGTTGGGAAACGTCCTAGAGTTGTTGCCACAGGACAGATTGACTTGCTCTGTTAATGAGGACAGACATCAAGATGACTGCTGGGAGAGAAATTTTTCTTTCCTGTTGTGAGATGGTGCTGCCTTCATCTGATGTAAAGGGGGAGGAGCAAACCTCTCTACCCAAGGGGATGGAGAATTCCCACTCACTTCTGAGTACTTCACCAGCATTAACGAATTTATCTTCTGGGATAGGGCCGAAGGCAAAAACCCTGGCCCCTTTCAAGTTCAAGGCAAATTTCTATTGTATCACTGAGGCAGGATTTTGCCCCAGTTCCCCAGGGTAGCATTCAGCTGTCAATCAGAGGGGCTGCTTTTGCTTTCATCTTTCTATGCTTCCCTGCCTCACTCACTGCACATCGTCCTGTGGATGGAATGAATAAGCTGGGGTCTTACCAACAACAGCCTCCTCTACAGTCTAGCCATCAACACCATCCATCCTGTGCACTGAATGAGGCAGGGTCCTGTGGAAGAAATAGCGTGTGATCTTGTAATTCCTCTGTATCGTATTGCACATGCACAAGGTGGCTGAATTAAGGATCTTCCTCAAGCAGTTGCACACACCAATTCCACTGAGATGTGTGTGCACCCAGCATTTGGGAGCCATTGAGTTTTCCACACATGCACCCTCGCATCCTCATGGTCCTTCCTGAAGCTATATTGAAGTGGCAGTGCCTGACCTCAGGCCCTTCTCCCTGCCCATGGCCTGAGGTGGAGCTCCCCGTGTGGGTTATTTCACTTCTTTTCGGCATCCTCTGAGATTTAAGTGCTGGCTGCCTGTCATGGTGTTTCTAGCCCCACGCCCAAGCTGCCTTTCACCTTGTGCTGAGGATCACAGTAAGGAGAGGTGCTGTATTGGCCTCTCTTTCAAAAAGATGACGGAGGTACCCAGATAGCTGCACCACAGACCAATGTTCCCCCTAATTTTTCATAGTCTGTGTGCACAAAAAATTTCTTTTGTGCAAATTTTCAGAACCAGTATCCAAATTTGTGCTCACTCCAGTGAGTGTGTTCAAACTTGAGTGCAACAAAGCATATGATGCAAATAATATCTAAATTTTATTTTTATATGGTTATGGAAATGATTTTATACATTACAAGACCTTATTTGAAACATGCTATTTGAAACTGCCTTCTTAAAGTAGCACAAAAATACTAGCACTGTTGAATTTTTTTGTGCATGCTTAATTTTGTTGTGTGCATGGGCTTCACAACCTGTGTGCGCATGCACACGCGCACAGCTTAGAGGGAACATAGCCACAGACAACATTGGATGGATCAGGTGAGGAGGCTTGCTTCAGACCCAGGCCCAGCAGGTGTGCATTGGGCTCTGCTTATTCCAGCTAAGAGGGTATCTATTTTTAACAGAGCCCTGGACTCTCATGCCTGTTCTTGGAGGAAGATGAGAGGTCATTCTCCTTCTCGAGAGCCTTCTGATAAGACAAGACCACGGGTTGACTGTGCTCAGGCCTCGAAGTGAAAAGGAGCGCCTCTTTGAAAAAGGACTTCGCACACTGTTGGGCTTCAGGAAGATCTTCTAGGGACTCACCTGGTACTCAGGGATAGATCTGTGTCTTGAGTCCCCAGAGTGGCACCAGGGAAACCTCAATAGCAAGCTGTCAGCTTAGCAGAGTCTGGGAGATGGCCATTGAGTCTGGTACTTGTGGATGCTGTCTTGGAGCCAGCATCTCTGGTAGGTTAAAAGGCAGCCAAGGATTTCTCTGCCACTCCGTTCCAGACTCTCAGCTGGTTCAAGAATCAATCGTTTGGGTCTAGGGTCTTCCGCTAACTCCTCATCTCCACTTAGGCACCCGCTGTCCTGCTGAGTGGAGTGGCTCATGCCCATGAGTCCCAATCTCAAAGCAAAGGCCCCAGACCAGCTGCATGCTCTATAATTATCTTTCACCGCTCCAGTAATGAGTGTGAACTCCAAATGCACAAAAACAGTCTTACCATGGAGTCACGGTCCCCTGGGGTGCTCCAGTTTATCCTGCCACCCAGGCAAGCAACACTTAATGATAGTTGGTTGCTATACACCAAAAATCACAAAACTATCAGGTTACTCTTAGTTCAGAAGGTTCAGTCATTTACCCCAGGCCACTTTGTACCTTGGATCTCTTGCCAAAGACAATGACTGTAGCCAACCCTACAGTAAACAATCCAAGCGCTTGTTAACTAAGAGGAGAAATGAGGGAGTTATTACAAGGTTAAAGTAAGGAAACATATACACAGACGAGTTACAAACGAGTCTAAGGTATCAAAAGGTGAAGGAGTAGTAGTAATCTGTTAGTGTCATGGGATGCACATCCATGCAGCCCTAGGGTATGATCTATATAACTTTTCTGTTCATTTTTTCAATGTATTTGTATGGTTTGATGCCAAATTCACCACGCAAGTTTCCTTTATGATTGGTCATAACATATTCTACATAATTACCATGGTCCCTGCAGCATCATCTATATGTACAGATGTGGAGCACGTTCACAGATATTTTACATGACTCAGGGCTATCTCTCAGCATGGAGGCTGGAGAGATGCATGACAAAGACAATGCAAATCGAGCTCCCTAGCTTAGGTGGGACAAAGAGAATCACACAGCAGTGAGGAAGATGGAGGGGTGAAGAAGATTTGTAAAGGACACATCTGGAACTGTAAGAAGCTTTTAACCAGAGAATCTCTGAAACATTTTCCACCTCCAAATGAGATCTGGGCCCTGCCTGCTCTTAGGCAGAGAATGGCTGTAAAAGCATCAGTCAGCCGAACATCTTGTGAGTAATTTTGGACCATGAGGTTAGGGTAGGTAGTGTTGTGAGATTAACATGAGATTTATATCTCCTATTCACTTGTGGTTACTTCTGACTGACTTCTTTATTAAATAACTGTGCACTGATTTGCTATATATAGATTTAAAATCATACTCTGATCCATAAACTAGAACTGGTTTTATCTAAAGCTTTGTGGACTTTAAAGGGTTTGAATGAACGAGGCTGGGCTTATCCATTTCATTGTCAAATGGGCAAAAGAATGTTTATGAGTCTACAGTGATTGTGGAAGGGTCCCAATTCCTGTAGGATGGAAATTCCTGGTGTGGTATCTAGGGGCTGGGGGTTGCTCATTTGAGGACCCTCTCCTGAGTCGCCAGAGGGCACACACTCACTGCCTGAGACTGATTACACGCAGGAGGCTGGCGTGGACTGACTCAGGAGTGAGTTGTCACCTGGCATAGCAGGGTAAGTTGGGATGCAGGAGTGGAGATCAGGGGGGTCACGGTGGCACGCTGGAAGAGGTTCTGGGAAGGGAATGTCACAGTTAGCTCTAAACGAGGCTACAGTTCCAAAAGGTGACCAAGTTATAGTAATCTGGTAGCTCTAAATGTCTTTGAGGACTAATCCAGGTTAATCCTGGGGATTTCTGATTTTGTTTTGTAGCTATGGCCCTGTGAGAATGTATGCAGTGGTATTTCTCAACCTTTAGTGGACCTTTAACTCCTAAAAATATTAATGACTTTACACAGAACACCTGATGGAGACTTTCTTGGAAAAGATGGTATGTACTGGCTGTAATGGTTGTAATATCTGCTTACTACGCATTCCTGCAAAAATGAGTCAGGAAATTGAATTAAATATAATTTTATGAATGTAACTTGTCTTTAGTTCTGAAAAATAGATACATAACGATTAGGCAAACAAGTGAAACTGAAAATGCTATTACTTCAGGTTTAATGGGAATTTTGGGTTTGCATGTTCAAAGACAAGTTCATCTATTCTTGAAGTAAGGCTCATCAAAGAAAGTCTTACAGTGGAAGTTATATCAAAGTGATTTCGATGCTGGTGGTAACAGCAGTGGGAAATTTAAAATGCCTCCGCCACAGCAAAGGAGCAAAGTGCTGAGTGCCTGGAAGCTTTACTGCAACTGGGGCATTTTAAATCTCCCAAGCACAGGTTGGCTTGTCATGTTGCTCCTTCCCCCTCTGCACTCAGGCCCCCCTGTGACGCTGTCTGGGTGTAGGGGATTGCTCATGATTGTTTTTCATGTTTGCAATAATCCATATGTGACATGCCATGTTTGGTACCAATAGAAAGGTGGTAATCTAGTAGGAATAACTATATGGTATATAGGTAGGGGTCATATCTGTATTAGAAGTTAGGAATATGTGTGTCCGAAGTTATCTGATTTTAAGGCACTCAGGAAGCTCTCAGATGTGGTGGGCACTGTTCGCTCTAAGCTGTGCACATGTGCACGCGCACACAGGTCATGAAACCTGCGCAGACAAAAAAAAAAGTGTTCACAAAAAAAATTCAATAGCACTAATATTGGTGCTCACAAAGGAATGTTTTTGCGCACACAAAGAAATTGTTTGCGCACACAGTCTATGAGTAATTAGAGGGAACATTGGTGGTGGGCCCAGGGAGAAACCAGCTGAACCACTAAGACTTGCCCATGTAACTCAACTTCATTTTGATTGGCAAAAACTCCATAAAAAGCAGCAATGCTATCTCCATTTTGTCTTCAGTCTGTCTGCAGCCAACACCCTCCTGTGGAACTATTCTTCTGGGACTGAACAAAGGCCTGAGACCCAACCAGGTGCTGTGTGTCTACCAGAGGAATTGGACGAAACTGCAAACTCCAGATTCTTCAAGGACTTGCTTCCTAAGGACTCTAAATCATTTGTATGTACGTGATTCACTTTGACCCTTTAACATCTCTCATATTTTATTTCTTTTCTTTTTATATTAAATGTTTAGTTGTAGTTGCTAAGGGATTGGCTGGCAGCATGGCATTTCGGGTGAGATCCAGGCCTATATTGTTCTGGGTGATGTGGCTGGCCCTTTGGGGTCAGGAGAACCTATTTCTTAAAGAGACCCAGTGGCTGGGGGGCCCATAGGAGCTGATGTGCAATAAAGGGGCTGTTTCTACTTTGTTATGTTTGGTGATGACCAGAGTGGGGAATCAGAAGCATGTTTTGTTCCTGACTGGACTGGTTTAAGTACCACCCGTCAGTGGTTTGGGGGTTTGGTCCCTGGTTTTGCAGCTTGCCCTGATTTGTGCACATTCAGGAGGTTCTCCCAGGAGGCTTGAGTCACACCCCCCTACGCCTGACAGGGAGGGGTGAGGATCATTTGCAGAACGCCTTCACTATGTCCACAGAGCACAAATACTGCTATACAGAAAGTTCCAGAGGGGTCGCTGTCTTAGTCTGGCTCAGCGAAACAAATAATGTGATAAATAAAGCTGTTAGTTTTTAAAAGTGTCACAGGGCGCCTCATTTGTTTTGGTCTGCAGCGCAAGATAAAAGGCTTCCTTGTCAGCTATTTTCATTTCCTTCTTCCAGAATTCAAGCTTATGGAATGAGCCCTTTTGCATGTAGCTTCTTCATGGGTGACAGAGGGCAATCAACAAAGTCTGTTGCCTTGTGGTGTCCCACAATGGCCTGTTTCTTTTTGATAGGTCTTCTTGATGGGTGGAAGACAATCCTTCCTGACGTCAGAGAAAACATTCTTTTGCCGTTACAAAGCGAAACCCTAAATATTACCTTGTGATAAAGAAACTGTAAATGAGATCAATGCAGAGAGCACTTAAAGCATTTCATAAAGTCTAAACACACTGTTTTAAACCCAGTACCCAGCTTGACAGGTGAAACAGACTGGTGTCCAACAATGAATTTGTCAGTGCTCGTCTGACACCGAAGAGCTTGGCCTGAGCTAGGACCTGGTCTGTCAGCATAAGAGGGGTATTCTAGCTTCATCCAAGTTTCCTGTAGAAGGAATTTCTTGGTCCCAAGAATAAGACAGATAATATGACAGCAGAGAGAGATTCCATTGGCTGACTTTCTGTGGTATTAATTTAGATGGAATATATGGATCCCAAGAATCAAAGGTCACACTAATCCTTATGTAACATAAAACAGTTTTAAACAAGGTTTGGGGGTTGGTATTCAGAGACCCCAATAGCAAGCACACCATTAAAAAGCCTTTTGCCCTTTCATTAAAGATATAGAAAGGGAGGGAAAAGACTTAAAACATTTGAAACATGAAATTGTAAGTCAGACATTAATTTTAACAACATCCATTGTTTCCTTTCCCATTAGCTGTAGGGAGTTTTAAAAAGAAAAAAACTGCCAGAGATCCAAAGGTGTATCCATGTTAGTCTAGTCCAGCAAACAAACAAAGAGTCTGGTGGCACTTTTAAAGAGTAATGAATTTATTTATTGCATGAGTTTTTGTGGGAGAAAATCTAACTTTGTCAGATGCTTGAAGATGGTGAACTTACAAAACGGGAGGTAAATAAATGCAGGGGAGAGTAAGTCACGGGAGCTGGTCAGGCTGTAACAGCTAATAAAAGCAATTGTTACAATTCCAACAATGGAGAACAGCAATTAGCAGGGAGGTGGGTGGGGGACAAGAGAAGCAAAATTACCCATTGTAACGGGAAAGGAACCCATAGTGTTTATTCAGGCCTGAGTTTATGGAGTCAAATTACATATGAATTCCATTTCTGCAGCTTCTCTTTGAAGCTTCGATTTGTTATCCATTTGTTTGAGCGCAGCTATTAACAAAGCATCAATGGAGTGAGTGGGAAGATTGAAGTGTTCCCCTATTGGTTTCTGAATGTTCTTATTTCTGATGTCAGACTTGATTGTATCTCTTCGTGGACCAGTCTCTGTTGGTGGAAGACAAGTTTTCAACCTATAGGGAGCTCGTTAGTGAGCTCAAAAGCTTCTCTCTCTCACCATCAGAAAGTGGTCCCAGAAAAGGTATCACCTCACCCACCTGGTCTCTCAAATATTGGGAGAGCAATGCAGCTACGATGATACTGCAAACAGTCTTTTAGAAGGTATTAAAGATGCTAACAACTGTCATTTTTTGGAAAGGATCAAAAATTAGTTGAAGTGGGCTACGGGAGTTGTTGAAGTCTGATCCCATTTCCTAGAAGAAAAAAAAAACGAGGCAGACAGACACCAGAGCTAAGACAGAAGACCAGTAAAGCTAGAAAATTCAGCATCGACTTACACTTGCAGCTGTGCTGCTGCATAGACAGGCCCAACCCATGGGCTGACCAGGTATACCAAGACCTAGCAAACTCAAACTGTACCGGCATGAGGAGGTTTCAGGCATTGCAGTTAGCTGCCTTTTTCTGGTCACAGGCTCACAGCAGTGTTGCAAATACACAGGCCTGGCTGGCTAAGCCAGATTCTTATTAGACAGAAGGAGAAATGATAGGGATGGGAGAGGGGAAAAAATAAGGTGGGGGAAGGAAAAGGAGACATGGTATGTGGGAAGCAGACATTCTTACATCTCAGGGAATGTGGAGGTGGTATTGTCACCTGGGTCCTTCTCTCTGGCTTGGTCTGCTCAAGACATCTCTGATGATCAGGATGGTAAAGACTGTGGGTCCCAGGAGACCATGGGGGTGGCAGCCATGTGGTGGAAGCTCACTCCAGGAGCCAATTTTTCACAAAATGTTTCCTTCTTTAAGAACACCAAAGGAGAATGACGGATCACGGAATAACCCATCCCATCTTTCTTTTGTCCATCAGTTAGGCCTTGTTGCTAACACATCAGTTTTGGTTCCTTGATTTTTGGTTCCACACTTTTCTTGGCATGATCTGAAGGTCCTTGGGATGCCATAGGAGGCATTCTTTTTGGGTCAGTTCAGTCTTTCCGTCTCACTTTTGCACTGTTCCCCACCGATGTCTGCTGTTTTGGGGTTATTGAGATATCTTATGGGTTCCCACTCTCTTTTTACAATTGAGCATACAATGTGGGTAAATTATAGGCCCAGTGATCACAAAACCCTCCATGCTTTGTGCCTTTCCTCACTGGCCATACTAGAATTCCTGGCATGTGTCTCATTCTCAAAGATCATAGTCTTTGGTCCATGCTAGTAGGTTTCCAGATCTCAGTGACTGAGTCATGGAAGGCCCATGCTCCGGAGACAGAGAGCAAGCTGCATTCAGCCAAAACCATCTGTGCATCAGGAGGAGCTATTGTCTGTCTGAGGAGATCATTTCACCACTGTAGGATTATCAGTTTCTGTTAACTTTTGTCTCTTCCTCTCCGGATGACTCAATAATTCCGGCCATGTCTTCTCCCCTTCTGGATGATCTTAAAGCTCATCAGGAGTGGCTAAGAAGAATGACTACATCTTGGGGCATCTGGGCAGAGACTGGACATGGAAAAACGCATAGGCTCTTAGCTTTCCCCTGAAGGAAAGCAGCTGCCTAATAAATGAGGCGTTGTTAGAACTGGTGAAGACTTGGTAGTGTAGACTGGCCTCTGAGATCCTGACAGCTAAGCAAATGGACAAGTGCTATCTTCATGGACACAAGTAGTCACATCCTTCACCAAATAAGCCTTGACTGATGTCTGTCAACCTGATACTCTGGTCTTATAAGGCAGCCAGAGAGAAGTGGGAATAGGGATCATTGCTTACTTGAGAGGAGTTGCCCGTCTCCCGAAGGCAGAGAGCCTTCAACACACCTTTCCTTCTCTGTTCTGCATTTGTAAGGCCACCCGCTTCTTCCTCTCAGGAGACAGGGCCCTGCTTAAAGCGGAATAACTCAACAGAGCACTCCTTAAGTGCAATGAGGAAGCAGATATGCTGCAATGATTAACTCTTTATGCCTGTTAGTTAAAATAAATGTCCACTTTCTGTTGCATTTTTGTGGTGTTTCTGTCCTGGCATGCACAGCCTGCAGCAAATTCTTGTTGGTTTTGTAAGAGAAGGAAAAAGTGGCATCGGATGCCTGATGGCAATGCAGTGATTTGCTACTTAAGAGGGCTTCTGAGAGCTACATCAGTGCTTCCTCCTTCTTTCCTGGGTTGATAAGAATCAGTGACTGGGCATGACAGACTAACACGGCTGCCCCTTTGGAAAGTGACTGGGCAGAGGCTCAATTCTTGGCCGTTAGGGTGATGGATTCTCTGTTCCTGAGTGCTGCTTAGCAGCTGATCCAAGGAATTGGATAAACAGTGACTTGAGAGCCAGTGCCATGACGGGATGATGCCTGTGTGTGATTCAAGCCAACAGGAAGAACAGGAGAGAAGAGATGGTGGTGAAAATTAAACCAATGCCTGGCAAGAGCAGTACTGTCCAAGGGAGTAGTGATCATTTATAACCGGGGACCTTCCAAATAAGCACATTGACAAGCAAGAGGAAAGAACTTATGACTCTAGTGAAAATGACCTGTGTATGATTCAAGGACAAGTAAATAGCCTGGAGCCAAATCTGACTTCCATTCAAGTGATACTGCCGGATTATGGGTACGGATGGTGCCAGTGAACAGCAGGGGGAGCTAGTCACACACCACGGCTGGCATGTGTTTTGCTCTGGGGCTTTTCATATTTTCATTGCGTGAGGAAGCTGTATTTTAAGTCCAAAACAGACTCCACTGCAATGCGTAAACATGGGGAAAAGCGTCTGCCGTAACTACTGGTATTTTGGTAAACACATATGCTAAAGCACAGCTGCCAGTTCTGATCAGAACCATAGTGAAATTACCGAAAGTTCTTCTGAGGGCAAGCTAAAAATTGAAAATCCTCTGGGGATTTAATTTAAGACCCTTGCAGTTAACCTCTCTGACTCATGTCAATAGAAATGTGACAACTGTGAGTAATTCTGATAGCACTTTCTGTGAGAGTTTAATCTCATTCAGGTTTCAAATGAGCAAGCAGTATTTTCACAATTAAAAAAATCATACAGGCAAGAGGCTAGGAGGTGTGTTTCTCTCATAACTGAACCTTAAATCAATATTCTAGAGCTAAACATGTCCTCACTGGGTACCATATATTAGCAATAATATGACTTCATGCAAGAACTTCTTCCACCTAAAGATCTTCAAGTTGTTGTCAAACAATGAATTGAGGATTATGTCCAGCTCCCCAAAGACATGTAGGCACCAACTCCCAGTGGGGTTATGCACCTCAACGGCTTGACTGCCTCATAACACTCCAGTAGGATGAATAAGCATTTACAGATGAGGAAGGTGAAGATAGCAAGATTTGCTGAAGGTTACTCTGGGTAAAACATCTGTTCCTCTGGAGCCCATTCCTGGGCTTGAACCACCAGGCAATGCCTCTTCTTTGTGACCTGCCTTCTCCTTCTTTTTAATTTTGTGCAGGGAAAAGCATTTCTCTTCTTGGTATGGGTGGTGCAGTGGGGGGAAATTAAAGGAGAAAGCTGCAGCAGGGACTATCACAAGCCAAAGGGGAGCCATGTTAGTCTAGTTCACAAAAACAAGCAAGGAGTCCTGTGTCACTTTTACAGACTAACACATTATCTATCTATCTATCTATCTATCTATCTATCTATCTATCTATCTATCTAT
>ML682039.1:3722513-3833301 GCA_007922195.1 Podocnemis expansa
TATCTATCTATCTATCTATCTATCTATCTATCTATCTATCTATCTATGTGTTAGTCTTTTAGAAGTGCCACAGGACTCCTTGCTCGTATCGCAAGCCAGAGCGCTGCAGTGCTGGTGTGTATGTCGTTTGGCCTTTGAACAAACAGCTGTGCATTCATCAGTGTGTGCCCAGATGCTGCGGGGTCCCTCAGCAGCCGTGGCTTTGGATCGTATTCCCCAGATGAGCTCTATGGTGTATTTAATTCCTAGCTGAATGTGAACCCAAAACAGATCTCTCTAGCAAAGCAGGCCCATCTGCTTTGGCAGAGTAGCTGTGTCTTTGCAAATACCGTCGGCTCCTCGGGTCTTTTCCCCCTGTTCATCACTAGATGTCAGCAGAGAGCTCATTCAGATCCTACTTACATCAACAGACCCAACCTACCCTGTTTAGGAGTCTGGTGGCACTTTTAAAGACTAACAAATTTATTTATCGCATGAGCACTCATGAGAGAATAAATTAGTTAGTCTTTAAAAGTGACACCAGACTCCTTGTTTGTTTTGCTGAACTAGACTAACACAGCTGCCCCTTTGGAGCTACCCTGTTTAGTTCGGGCCAAACAGACAGTGGAGAATTACAAAGGGATCCCAGAAAGCTAGGTGACTGGGCAACAAAATGGCAGGTGAAGTTCAATTTTGATAAGTGCAAAGTAGTGCACACTGAAGAAAAAAGTAGCAGCGATACATGTAAAACAATGGGGTCTAAATTAGCTGATACCGTTCAAGAAGGAGAACTTGGAGTGATTGTGGCTAGTTCTCTGGAAACATCCACTCAAGGTGCAGCAGCAGTCCATAAGCTAACAGAACATTAGGATCAGAAACATTAAGAAAGAGGTAATGCCTCTAAATAAATCCATGCTATGTTCTCACCTAGAATAATGTGAATGGCAACAAAAATGATTGAGAGGATGGAACAGTTTCCGTATGAGCAGAGAGAAAAAAGATTGGGACTTTTCAACTTGGAAAAGAGAAAACTAAGGGGGTGGGAAATATGGATATCTATAAAATCATGATTGGTTTGGAGAAAGGAAATAAGGGTCGCTCAATGAAATTGATAGGCACCAGGGTTAAAACAAGCAGAAGGAAGTATTCATTTACAGTATTTATAAATAGGAAGGGACTATTCCTCTCCACTTGGCATTGGTAAAGTCACACTGGGAATACTGTGTCCAGTTTTGTGCCCCCCTGCCATTGCGGAAAGGCTGTGGACAAACCGGAGAGAGTCCAGAGGAGGGCAAGAAAAATGATTAGGGGGCTGGAGCAGATGACTGATGAGGAGAGGCTGAGGGAAATAGGCTTGTTTAGTTTGCAGAAGAGAAGAGTGAGGGGGGATTTGATAGCAGCCTTCCACTCCCTGAAATGGAGTTCCTGGGAAGATGGAGCTGGCTGTTCTCAGTCCTGACAGACGCTAGATCAAGGAGCAATGGTCTCAAGCTGCAGTGATGCAAGGGGAGCTAGGCTGGATATTAGGAAAATCTTTTCCCCTAGGAGGGTGGTGAGGCCCTGGAATGAGTCACTTAGGGAAGTGGTGAAATCTCTGTACTTAGAGGTTTTTAAGGCCTGGCTTGGCAGAGCCCTGGCTGAGACGATTTAGTTGGGGCTGGTCCTGCCTTGAGCAGGGGGTTGGACTAGATACCTCCTGAATCCCATCCCAACCCTCATCTTCCATGCATCTATGATTTTTTCACAGAAGCACAGTCAACCTGTGAACGTGTTGACAGGGGATGTTGTGAAGGCCACAAGCATGAATGGGTTTGCGATGCTCCCCCACCCAGCATCTGGTCCAGTGTAGCACTGTGACCCCCTGATCTCCAGTCCTGAACCCTGACTTACCCCACTTTACCAGATGACCACTGACTGACTCCCGAGTCAGTCCACACCAGCCTCCTGCATGTAATTGGTCCCAGGCAGTGGGTGTGCACACTCTGGCCACTCAGGGGACAGGCCCCAAGTGAGCACCCCCAGCTGCCAGATACCACACGGGGAGCTTCTGTCCTACAGAGGTGAAGACCCTCCCTCAGTCACTTAGACTGACAGACCCTGGTCCATCCATTGATCAATGAAATCATAGAAGAGACTCATAGAATCACAGAAACTGGAAGGGATCATGAGAGGTCACTGAGTCCAGTCCCCTGCATTCGTGGCAGGACCAAACTCTCTTAAACCATCCCTGACAGGGGCTTATCTAACCTGCTCTTAAAAACCTCCAGTGATGGCGATTCCACAACCTGCCGAGGCAACTTATTCCAGTGGTTAATCACCCTGACAGTTAGCAATTTTTTCCTAATGTCCAACCTAAACCTCCTTGGCTGTAATTTAAACCCATTGCTTCTTGTCCTATCATCAGCAATTAAGAACAATTTTTCTCCCTCGTCCTCATGGTAGCCTTTTAGGTCCTTGAAAACTGTTATCATGTCCCCTCTCAGTCTCCTCTTTTTCAGACTAAACAAACCCAGCTCTTTCAATCTTCCTGTCCCTCAGAAGTCAAATGTCCCAGACCTCTAATCAATCATTTATGTTGCTCTTCTCTGGACTTTCTCCAATTTATCAACATCTTTCCTGAAATGAGATACCTGGAACTGGACACGATACTTCAGATGAGGCCTGATCAGGGCTGAGTAGAGCAGAAATGGAGTGGATATGCACAGGTTCCCTCATTCACACCCTCTAAAGGTCACACAGCTTTAGATAAAACAAATAATAATCTATTGATTAGGATATGATTTTAAGTTACTATAACAGATCAATGCACAGTCATTTAAAGCACAAGCAACTAAAAGATATAAAATGCATGCTAACCTAACAACATTACTACACCTGTGCTCATCTCACCACTCAGTCCGGCTGTGGTGGTTTGCAACTGATCTCTGCCTTTTTCTAGGCAGGGCCCAATCTTTCTTGTAGATGTTTCAAGATGGAGAGTCTCTGGCAAAAAGCCTCTAACAGTTCCCAGTGTATTCTTTTTAAAATCCTGCTTACTCCTCCTCCTTCCTTACTGCTGTGTGATTCTCTTTGTCCTACCTGAGCTAGAGAGTTCAATTTGCATTGACTTTGTCATGCACATCTGCAGCCTTGGTGCTGAGAGAGATAGCCCTGATGGGCTGAGCCATGGAACATGTTTCACATCCATACACATACATATCATTGCAGGAAACATGATACCAAGGTAATTGTGCAGAATATGTTATTAGCATTCACAAAGGAACCTGGCATGGTATATTTGGCATCAAACCACACAATTACATTGCAAAAGTGAATAGAAAAGTTGCACAGCTCATAGCCCATTGTGGATCGCATGAGAGGGTTCAAAAAAGAACTAGACATGTTCCTGGAGGATAGGTTCAGCAATGATTACTAGGCAGGATAGTTAGGGATGAGATCACATGCTCAAGGTGTCCTAAGCCTCTAACTATCAGAAGGTGGGAGTGGGTGACAGGGGATGGATCATTCAGTAATTGCCCTGTTTTGTTCATTCCTTGGGAAGCACCTGTCATCGGCCACTGTCCAAAGACAAGATACTGGGCTAGATGGAGCACTGTTCTGACCCAGAATGGCGGTTCTTATGTTAGTGGATTGTAAAACAGCTCAGGAAGCCAACTTGAGTGTTAGCAAACCTTGGCTGGCTGTTTCTTGTTGATCCAAGCATACTTAGGCAGTTGACCTAACCATTGCCTCTCCAGTTCAATCGTGAATAAAGAAATTTGAATATCATACCTTTTTTTTTTAAGGTGAAATCTTGGTTCCTTTGCAGTCAGTGGGAAAACTCTCAGGATTTCTGTCTTGCTGGGATGTCTCCCTGTGCTGCCCTGGCCAAGGCTGTGCACTGGAAGGCTTTTGCATTTGAAGTGAGGTAGAACTGGATGAGATCACTCCTCTAGAAACTAAAAGTAAATTCATAAAGTGAAAAACACAATGGGACTCAGTGGTTTTGGCCACCAAGTAGTTACAATGAGTCTTAGCAGGCCGTTCATTTCTGAGGATTATAATGAATCTGGAGCAATGTTCTGAAATGAGCATTTGAAAATCAAATGATGGTCGCCACTTTAAAAATGCAGTGATCAGCTAGAAATATACAGGCAGGAATGCCTCAGCTCTATGGTGGATCGGGGGGGCTGGACTAGATGACCTCATGAGTTTCCTTCCAACCGTATGAGTCTATATTTGTCCCTATCCTTTCTGTAGAGGGGAGCCCAGAACTGAACACAATATGCAAAATGCAGCTTCACAAAAGCTGAGCAGAGGGGAATACTCATTTCCCTCAATCTGCTGGCAATGTTCCTGCTAATGCAGCCCAATATGTCATTAGCCTTCCTGGCAATCAGGACCCACTGCTGACTTGTATCCAGCTTCTTGTCCACTGTAACCTCCAGGTCCTTTTCTGCAAAATTGCTGCCTGGCCAATCAGTCCCCAGTCCACAGCAGTGCATGCGATTCTTCTCTCCCAAGCTCAGGACTCTGCACTTGTCCTTGTTGAACCTTAAGAGACTTCTTTTGGCTTATTCCTCCAATTTTGTCTAGGTCACTCTGTATCCTACCCCACTCTCCCTTATTGATGCCAAGCCAACAGACATCAAGGTAGAATTAAATCATGGTCATGAGGATGTAGCACCAAAAGGCACTAAAGACCCTACATTTAAAACCTATTTCAGACTTCGCTGTGACTGTGAATAGTTTTTCACATCCCTACTGCATGTGAAGTGGCCAATACACTTCTCCATCCCTCGCACTCATGTCCCGCCACAGCTAGGCTATGTGGAAATAGGAGGTGTGCTTTCAGGCGATGTGCTTGTCACCGTTCAACAGAGCTGTCTTTTGACTGCTTGCATTTCACTCCACCCCTCTCACCATCATAAGGAATGGATGTCGCCACAACCCCAGCTAGCCCATAATCTGACTTGGACGTTCATGTCTGGTAGACTCTGGGCATCCCCTGACTCCCAAAAGCATCTGATCAGTGGAGTCCTCCGGAGTCACAGTTCGGCCAGCGTCCACTTCATTGAGAAGGGTGTGCCAGTCAGAGAAGAGAGGAAGATTTGGTGTTGACGCTGGCCCCAGGTCAAGGAAAGGAGCCTGGTAAGTCTTCGTCAGGGTCCTCTTCTTACTTCCTCTTGCTGGGAATGGATGTTTGTGAGGGGAGTGACAACACTAGGAAGCCTGGAAAAAGGCCGCTGTCCTTTACATTGACAACTGTGAAACATCTGGAATCTCTTTTTCTAGGACAGGGACTAAACCAGCTCTCTTTTTAGCAGCCCAGACCGGCTGTTCCAAGGCTGGAGTTTGGTTCTCTAGATATTTCATTCCACTGTATCTGAGCGGCTTGCTCAGGCTTGCAAAGGCTTAGACTCTTTTTGGTGCTTGTAGAGGAGTCTGGATTCAGACAAGGAGGCAAATTTCCTGTTCTGCTAGTCTTGGTAACCTGGTGTGGGATTCTGGCTCCATTGAAGTCAATGGCTTCAGTAGACACATTGGTGTGTGTCTGTGGGTGTGGTTTTATACTGATGCCCATGACCATAGTGTGTCAGGATTTTCCATGTAAAATCAATAGCAATAGGAAGTTACCAGAGGAGGCCATGGAGTTTGTATGCTACAACTCCAGGCCCTGTCAGCACTTGTCTTTACTCATTTTTGGAAGCTATCTTTAAACAGGAGCTTAGGAAGGTTTCAGCTCACAGAGTTTCAATGTGGTTTTCCAGTCCAATGTAAGCTGAGAGCACTCTTATTTGAAACAAGTGTTTTATTGGAAACCACAGGCGAGTAGGACTGGAAGGGACTGCGTTAAGCCATGTAGTCGTCTCTTGCTCTCAAGGAGGCAGGACTATGCAATAGCTAGGCCATTCCTGTCAGGTGTTTGTTTAACCTGTTTTTGCATGGCTCCATGTTCTAGACTGGGGAAACTGGCTTCCTATCACAGCTTTACAAGAGTCTTCCCAGGACTCTGCCACTCCTGGCAGGATCCTGTTTAAATCAGACTATTTGAGAGGGACAGCAAGGAGGGCTGAAGGGCGGGGGGATGCTAAGAGGAAAGGAAGCTTCCTAGGGGAAGATGGGTGTGTGTGGCAGAGGGAAGATCAGGATGAGGGCCTGAGCCTTTGTGTAAACTCGTGAAAGGTCAGTCAGTAAGGTGGAAAAAAACAAGGAGGTGACTGAGGTAAATGACACAATAAATGGGCGCTCTGGAAGTACAGCAATGTCCAACGTAGCCTGCGCAAAGCATGACAAGTCCTTTCTCAGAGGCTGATCTTTCATGCTTAATTTGTGCCAGAGCAGAACAACGGCACCTCTAGGTTTGGCTGTTCATATCTCCAGCACCTACAGACTTGCTGTGTCAGCAGCAACCGCTTTGATTTGCTGAACCGGTCTAACCTGATCCCGTGGTTTACACTCCCCGACATTCATTTGGCTCCCATTCTGTGAGTTCCCCACCTTCAGTGTCTAACAAAGTGGGCTTTTCTCCCATGAAAGCTCATGCAATAAATAAATTTGTTGGTCTTTAAAAGTTCCACCAGACTCCTTACTTGTTTTTCATCAGTTATGAAAGTAAAGAAGTTGCTTTAGCCCCAGCCCCTCTTTTGTTGCGAATTAAGCACTGCAGATTGGTCAGGAGTCAAGTTCATCCCCTTGGGGCTAAAATTCACTCAGCTAGGGAACAGGCACCTCATCGTCAGAGATGGGGTGGGAGCATGGTCAATGGAGAGACAGAGAGAGAGCCCATCTTGCCTCCAGACTCCTCCAACACGACGATGCGTCTTCTGGGTTACAGTTCACACGGCGGTTCTGCCTCCTCCACTCTCGGTGTCGTCGGTGTTGGGTTCCCACCTGCATCACTGTGGACTAGTCATCCTGCCTTTGGAGTGGTGCATCTTTCAGGATCCCAGAGAAGTATAGATTTGACTGAATGAAGGCTAAGACATACCATTTGAAGGCTGGCATTCAGGATAAAACAGGAATTCTGTCGTTTGAAGTCCTTCCCCCCCCAATAAAGAGATCTACAGAACTGTATTGCTAGCCTTATTTGCTTATGCTAAAGCATTATTACTGAGCTTAAGACTCTGAAAACTCTGTGCTAGCTCAAATCCCATCAGCCCCTGGGGGTCAGTGAGTAAACTTCAGTAACTCATTTTTCAGCTGGAGAAAGTAAGTCATGGTGACTTGTCGAACCCTGCAACACAAGTGAGTGGCAGAGCCAGGATGTCTGTTCCGAAAGCAACACCTGTGGGGTGGGCAACCCGGCTAATGAATTAATCTCAGGGTTGAGCCCAATGGTAGGGACGCCGAGGGAGTACCATGTAGTGTTTTTACAGACGAGGGAGAGCTGGGTCCTTTTCCCAGTTCTACACCACAGTTGCTGTTTGACCTTGGACAAGTCACCCTGGCTCAGAACTGCAGCAGAGCTCCACTCCCACTGAGGCACCCAAATAAATGGCCCAAGCTCCAGAAAAGCTCAGCAGTCAACCACACACGAGTGTCACGGGGAGCGTGGAGCGTGTGACTCAATTGAATGTGCCCTATGCCACCTGAGACAGTCCAAAATCTGGCCCTGGACCTCAGTCTCCTCATCTTTAAAATGTCACACATGCCTTCGTACCTACAAGGTCAGTTTGCTGGTAAAGAAACTGATGAAGACAAACTATTGTGCGAGGACATTTCTTTGCCTAGTGTTTCGTAGAAAGGAACAGCTCTGAGCCCTCTGAGCCTGATGTCTTGCACAGCACAAGACAGAGATTTCCTTGCAGGTCCCTTTATTCTTTCAGGAAGCTTCTTTCGATAAATTGGTATTGAAATCAAACCAGAAAAGTCTTCAGCTTCAAGTGTGGCTAAGTTATTGTACAACTTCTCCTGCCCTATAGCTTGCTGCCAAGCTTGGGCTTTTTGAAAAATACTTTCCAAAGTGAAATGCCTGTACTGTCACTTATTCTAAACTACAAACAGCAATAAGACAGTATTAAAGGTTTCAGGATCATTAGCAACCTTGTGGCATTCGTATCTGGTCCTTTGTGTTGACCCCAGAGAAAATACCAGGGGACGGCTGGGGGGTGGGGGGGAGTGGGGAGCACTTCCACGTGACTTTGCAGAAGGAACTTTCTTGTTTGGTAGTATCTTGATCCAAAGCCCATTGAAATCAGGACTCTTTCTTCTGCCTTCAGGGGGCACAGCGTCTGGCTTCCTTATTTTTATGTTTTGAGAATGGATACAGTGCACAGTTTCTCTTGCAAAAAAAAAAAAAATGTTTTGCAGGAAGTTTCCCATAATCCTGGACTGAGGGAGGGTCTCTGCTAGCATGCCTTAGTCATTAGGGCTTAGGGATGAATGTTTGCAGAGGAAGGCTACCGCCATCTGGGCAGTGAACATGTGTGTGATTATGCTGGTGTTTAAAACAGACAAAAGAATTGCTGATCAGCAGTTCTGGGGCAGCTCCAGGTGGCAGAGTGTTTGAGGACTATTACAATGTACCAGGCAGGGGGAATGACTCAGAAGTGTTAGGTCACTTGTGGTTTTTCTTTCATGGTTTTGCTGTGAATGTTGACTTGTTTTTACTTAACAAGAAAGCAGTTGCTTTGTGTGTCAGCATGAAGCAGGAGAGTTACGGGACGGCTGCTGTTGCTCTTCAGAACAATGCATGTGCTCACCAAACCATTCTTGTTTGGCTTCCTGAAAAAAAAAAAAGAGCAGCATTTTAATTATATCTGAGAGCAAAAGAGATTTACAGTCTTTACCAGTCGGGCGAGGCATTCCATGATTGTGGGCTGTTGTACTGTAAACCCGTCAGCATTTTTGGTAAGGGACAGCAGTTTAGGAAATTTCTCTTGCAGATGATAAAGCTGCACTGCACAGGAGCTCTGTGAAGCCAGTTTGCCCCAGTCATTTGCTGTGGTGGGCCAGGTTAGAAAAGCCTGTATCTTGTCCTATGACAAAGGCATGAATGTCATTGACTCCAGGGACCAGAATTACGTCTTTCCTATTTGATGCAAAAAAGTATATTTGTATGATCACCTAAAAATAATCACAAACTAGTGCAGCCATTGAACGTATATGCCCACAAACAGGGGCCTGGGTGAGAGGGCAGGGCGTGTGGGCGCCAGAAGGACTGCCAAAGGCCAAGCAGCCGAAACATCTCCAACACCTACTGAGCAAGGCTGTGTCTGATACTTCAAGCTATGCCAGAATAAACATTTTATTGCTAATTCCATAAGACGTTGCCCACTGCTCACCACAGGAGCTCCCAAAAAGATGACACAGACGAAAAAACACAATCTCAAATAGCAATAAATAATAAGCACTGGCAAAATGTGCAGTACCTTTTTTTTTTTTTTTTTTTTTTTAAACTGCATTCAAACCATTTGACTGTAGGCATTATGGAACAGAACTTAGAGAGAAAGGGAAGGAAAGGCAGAAAGTTGCAGTGCAATCAATTGAAATGGTTCTATGGGGCCTGTTTACTTTTTGTTATTACCGCATAGCTTAACACTTGGTGGGGAAGAATAAAACATCTCCATCCATTCAGCCACATTGCATGGAAATAATTGGTGATCACTGCACAAAGTGACAGTGTTACGCGCGCATCTGATGAAGTAGGTTGGAGCCCACAAAAGCTTATGCCTGCAGAAATTTTTTTGTCTTTAAGGTGCCACAGGCTCTCAGTGTTAGCTACAGCTACCTCATCAACGAACTTCTAGTCATTTATTTTACACCTCTTTGGAAACAAATGCCCAGGAGAAACATTCCAAAACACACCCATATAAGACCACAATAACAATAAAGCATCGTGTCGTGAAGTGCGTTGTGAACTAGGCTCATTACTAGTAGTATCTAAAGTAACTTCAGGAGTTTTCTCCCATGAAAGCTTATGTGATAAATACATTTTTTAGTCTTCAAAAGTGCTACAGGACTCCTCGTTTTTATTTCAGGAGCTTTGTTTCTTCGGTTTTCTCAGAAGGTAGGAAAATCCTTCATAACTTCAGCAATCAGCAGCATATAACTGTAGAAAAGCTGGAAACAATGTGCAGTTAATAAATGATTCATATGTTGTTGTCTTCATGCCATGTGCTAGTCCTAATTAATCATATTTGCCAAAAAATGTCCAGCAGTTGAAATAATTGATTATAAAAATATTCTTCAGGTGTTCTGAACACACGGTGACTCTGTCACCAGTGCGTCTTGCTAGCTATTGAATCCATTTTGGCAGTGAAGGTGGATTAGTTAGATCTTTCAAAGCAGCCAAGGTGCCTGTGTAAAATTCAGTAAAGCCCGTGGCTGAATGCAAATTCCTGAAGTGTTTGAGAGGGCTTAGGGTACAGCAGTCAGGGTAGTCTCAGCTGTTCACCCTTTAACTGCAGCACTTCAGGTACACCCTCCCAAGCTGAAAATCCACCCAAGCAAACTCTCTAAATGTATCAGTTTTTTCTGTAAGATAAGTCAGTCCTGGGTCTTTAGTCACTGCTTCAGTTTCTCCACCTCCAAAGACATCATCCTCTGGTGTGTCAAGGATTCCTGGTCAATTGTCCAGCATTGATTTGATAGTTGGTGTTCTTGCTGTCCACCGTGTCTAACACCAGGGTTCGAATGAGTTATGGCTGACTAATGTGAGCGATGCTTGCTTGCATGGGTTCAGCCATATCTTGTTGCAGATGTTGTGGACCTCATGGGCTTCTTGTGTGCTTCTAACCCTTTAACTCTTGGCTGCTTCTTGCAAAACAAGGCTTAGGGTAGGATTTAAGTATTCATTGAATCAACAAAACTCTTGGGTTTGTTTTCTCCAGCAGGATGCCTCAGCAGAAGTCTTTCCTTGTGGTACACTTGCACCCTCATAAGTCTGTCTGTGAATGTGTCTGAAGTTTAATCTTGTTTGCAGCAGTCTGTCTTTAATTGTATTCAGCAGAGATACTGCCCCACAAAAAAGCTTCATAATTCTTACGATTCACGCATGCATCAAACATGAGTTGCTCATGGCCACTTCAGCCCCTGCTTTCAGTAGCTGCAGAAACTATTTTTGACTTTGTCCATAAGTTTGGGAATCCCCTGAGTGTCCGTGTCTTTAATTTGCTCATCAGTAATATCATGGCAGGCACACTGGCATTTCTTTTTTCAGCCTTTGCTGAATTTCTTTGTCAAGTGTGGTGTTGGGTGAAATAGGCTCTAGCTGATTCTGAAAATTGCTTTGATCATGCCTGCTCCCACAGTACCAGCTCTTTTCTCATAAGATACTAAATGGACTTAAGTTGCTCCAGTACAGTCAACTGCAGTTTGTAGCTTGTTTAACTTGATTTTTTTTCTAGTAGAACATCTACTTTCACTTGACTGGTATAATCCTGTCCTTCTGGCAGTTCAATTTTGCATGTAAATTGTATTTGCCAAGATGATTCTGCCAACGATTTGTGCCAATTGAAACAAATGCATCACCTCTGCGTTTACAAAAGCTATGTCTCTTAAACCACAGCAAATCAGTGCACTGTGCATAAGGCTGGCTTTCTTGCCTTACAGGGCACAAGTCGCTATCTATCCTTGTGCTGGTCTTGCACTGTCACCAGATCCAGGTATGTCAACAAGAGTCTTATTTTGAGACAGGTACTCGATGTGTTTGCAGTTTAATTCTGCAACATGGTAGGTTAGTTTGGAGAGAGCCCTGGGTTACCTACCATTTTGCTGACACATGCAAAGGAACCTTGGATTTCATCTGAATTTGAGCACAGTCCTTCTCATCAGGTCTGTTGGCAATAGCAAGAATGGTGCTTACTTGGTTTCAGAGCAGCTGTCGCTGCCACAAGGCTGCTTTTTGGGTCTACCTCCCTCTTAATTTTACACAACACTTGAATGCTCAGCGTCTGAGCTGCAGCAAGTGGCTTGAACCAGGATCTACAATCTGGCCAGCATGCCAGTCTGACCGGGCACGTCCCTTTTCAGGTGAGTATTATTACAAGCAAGCTCTGCCCTTGGCAGGGGAGATCAAGTGTCAACAAGACCAGACAGTCCCTTAAGTGCCAAAGAGCAGCTCCTGCTGGAGAGTCTCATTTATTAACAGAAAAGCCAACCTAGAACGTACGTAAATCCTTCACCCCAACACCTCAGCAGGACAACTGGGTTGTTCTTAGTCCCCATCAGAGTCCCGTGTTCATCTCAACCCAGGCTCTTCCTCCAGCGTTCTCCAGTTCCTGTGTCTGACCCTGGGGTCGGGCCTCTTGCCCCGGTAGTTTAACATCTTCGTCTGGTGTCTTGGGTCCAGGGATTTCTGTCCTGTGCAACTCTGCTCTAGGAACAGTGGGTGATCTGGCCAGAGAGTGAGGGATGACGGGTAAAGCCCTCTGTCTAGGACGCTGCTTGACCCAGGACCTCTGTGCTGGTAGGTTCCCAATAAAGCTCGCTGTCTAGGCTCCCCGCCCAGCACCCTGGCTCAGCCCTTTCTTGGGAGCTCCCCTCCTTGGGAACCTCCTTTCTGCCACTGGAGAGTCTCCTCCTGAGCTGAGTGATCTTTAAGTGCTTGTCTTACTAACCCCCTCTGGGGCAATCAGTTGTCCCCTTCCTAAGGCAGTCACAGGCTGACTGGCCCTAGCTTCCCACAAAGAACAACTGCCCGGGGGGTAAAACCATTTGTGTCTGTTACCCTCCCATTATCTGAATTATACATTTACTGGTCAAACCGTTTTATGGCCAGTGTGCACAGTAGATCACAGAGGGACAACTCAGCAGACAAGTAGCAAGTTGAAAAAGTGCTGGGAGAGCTGTTAAATATGAATTATAGCTCTACGTCAGCCATCAGACTGACCCGGTACAGCACAGGAAAGACCCTGCAAAGGGAATGAGGGTGAGGGCGGCAGGTCTGCCGCACATGGTAATTTCTGGCCATACTCTGGGGAGACCCTACTGAACTAAGTCTAAGTATCTTGAGCTCCCTCGGGTTAAATGGATGGTTTGACTATTGCCATGGGTGGCCTCTGGAGGGGAGGAGCTGTGGCAGATGGGACACTTGGGGGTTCAAAGCATTGCACTGAGCAATGGAGGCAGCAAGAGTGCACTTTTGGAACGAGAAGTGTTAAGTAGTCTTCCTGGCGAATCTATGGGAGGAAGTCAGGGCAAATTTCCCACTTCCCTTCATGCCAAACTCAGCCCTTTGAAGCTGCATCCCGAGGAGGGGGCCACTGTCAGTTGGTTCCTGGTTACACTCCATGGCTTTACCTGCTGGAAGCAGGAGGTGCTGAGGGGATCGGACAGAACGCTTCTTCCCAGGGTAGTGGGATAACTGCTTCCCGCGGCTCCTGCCATCTGCCTGCCAAGCCCTTAGCAGCTCTGTTTTGCCTTTCCTTGACCTATGGGAAGGTGACAGGTCTGAGGCCCTCATCTGAGAGGACACCTTATTCAGAGCACTTGCCAGCCAATGCTGTTTGCATAGCGTTAGCACTGACCTCAGCGACTGCTGCCTTGTGGACCTCTACCTGCTTACCCTTCTGCCTCTCAGCTGGGGCTCCCTAGGTCCTTCTCCTTATCTCCCTCTGTGCTGTCCCTTTTTAACCCTCCCAAGCCACCTTTGACCTTTCATCTCTCCTCTCCTCCCAGCCTGTGGCAGGATGTTTTGCAGCTGCAGCCTGGGACCTTTTGCATCCATGCCTTTCATTGCATTATCCTAGATTCCTGGACGGCAGGGCCAGAAGGGGCCATGGTGATCACTTGCTCAGGAAACATGCCTGAGAACTGCCCCAAAGTAATTCCCAGAGCAGCTCTTCCGGAAGAGCAGCCCCACTTGATTCAAAAATTGCCAGGGATGGAGAATCCACCATGAGCCTTGGTCAGTTGTTCCAAAGGGTGGTTACAGATGCTGTTTAAAAAGTTGTGCTGTATTGCACGTCTGAATTTGTCCGGCCTCAGCTTCCCACCATTAATCACATTAGACCTTTCTCTGCAAGATTGAAGGACTAATTATTAAATATTTTGTTCTCCATCTAGGTACTTAGAGTCTGTCATCTAGTCACCCCTTAGCCTTCTCTTTGTTAAGCTAATTTGCATTGAAGGAGCTTACTCTGAAGCACTCCTGGTTCCACAGTGCAGAACTGCTGAATGCTAGTTTACCAGCGTACCACTTTTATACAGGGCTGATCCTTAATTTGCTAGTGCGGGCTTAGCTCAGGGCCTGGTGCATGTGGGTGACACTAGCATCTCAGTGAACTGTCAGCTATTGGTTGGTTCTCCCCACATTAGTGAGATAAATCAGCATCTATCTCCCACTGCTAAAGATCAGCGTAGACCTTAACAATCAATTAATACTTAAACCAGGGATCCAGCCATGGCTATCGTTGATTAGCCCATGTAACTTTGCTCCCATCAAGCACAGAGAGAGACATCTCCAATCTTCATTCACTGAAGCTATCCCAAAGAAATCCACTGGTGCCACCCCAATTTCATCAGATCGTTATTGTCACTGTTTATTCATTTTGCTGCCGTCCGGTTCTCCTGTAAGTTTCATCAGCCTTAAACTTCAGAGGGCCCTGATCTCATTCCAGGGAGGTCCATAGAGAGGATCCCAGGGGTCTCAGTGTTAGTTTTGGATCAGGCTCTTGGTTCTGGATGCTTCCTGCTGGAGCTGGCAGATTGTCAGCGATCCAGAAATGAAGGATCTCTTGCCCAGAAGAACGGGCGCTCTGTTTACTCTGCTTGTTTTCATAGTGTGGTGTTCAGTGTCTGTTCCAAGAAAGCCAAGGGCCTGTTTATCCAGCAGCGCTCCTGGGATACGGTAATGCTGTCTCCAAAGCCCCTTGGTTTGGGAGACATCCAGAAATGATACAATTTCTCGCTTGCAGTTTGCAGGCAGTATTGTAGGTGTGCGGGTCCCACGATAATGAGAGAGACAAGGTGAATGAAGGAACATCTTTTATTGGAGCAGCTTCTGTTGGTGAGAGAGACGAGCTTTCCCAGCATCTCTAGGTCTGACTTCAGTGGGATTGCTCAAGCAAGGGTGTTGGGCTATGCTGGTGCTTGATGTGAATTTCTTATTACGGAGCGGGCGCAACATGCAATAGGGGCTCGTTCTTAACAAGAAATACAGGTCGTACAGCCTGCGAGGGGGCATTCACGTCTTTTCCAAGTGTGGCCTTCGTCAGTCTTTCTCTGTGCGCTAAGAACTAAAGTAGGAACTAACACAGGTGACGGGAAGGGGCAACCTTTTGTGCTTTTGTATAGCAGAGACAAATGAAGGTGGGGACAAAGAACGTGAAATGAAAGTGTTTTTGGGATTTCCAGCAAAGAATGTGGCAGACACAGAGTTGTTTTCAAACGATATTTGTGCAGAGCAATGAAGTAATTGGGAAATCCTTCTAAAATGTGATCTAAAAGATCATATTTCCCATTTAAATTCAAAAGACCTGAGTACAGTTTTAATCTTCATTAAATGGAAGAGTTTCTAGAATGTGTGTAATCATGCACCATTCCTCCAAGAAATGCAATACTGTGTGGCTAATCAAAGTCTCGGGGTCACAGTGCTCAGGGGCCTCGTTAACTTATATTTGTACTGATTTTTGCATTTCAGTCCTCTGTACTTGTCAGACAGTGGCCTCTTTAAATGGCAGGCAGGGCCCCTTCGGACCGCTAATAGCGAGAAAATGCTTCTCTCTGGGATCCTGCATTTAGCAGGAACTGAAAAGACAAAAAACCCTCCAAAGGAACAAAGTATATTGGCATCAATTCTGAAACACTTTCTTTTTATTAACAATGCAAATGTGTTTTCCAGATGTTCCTTTCAACTGACTGGACCCTCATGACGTTTTCACAAACCCCCCAGTGTTGAGAAACCTGCTGTTTCACTTCTCTCTGTCAGTGCCTGGCAGCTTAGTCAGGGAAGACGTCGATTGTCACTTTTTCTAACTTTCTGATGGACTTACTAATTAATTTGTTGATGTTTGGCAGTGGGTAAACTGATGGTGTGTGGACACCAATACTGGTCAATTTGGTCACTAATTCTCATAGTTTCTTTGTTCTCTCCCTTTTCTTTGTACCACCCATTGTCTCCTCCTTAATTTGTATGCCCTCTGGTGCAGGCGACTTTTGTTCTGAGTTTGTATGGGGCCTAGTGTAACCTACTTCGAGCAAGAATTATTGAGGAAAGACCTATGGTCTGTGTCTTGCCAGCAGCAGTCAGACGTGATGATCTTATTGGTCATTTCTGGCTTCATAATCTATGAATGTCCATGGCTATGACTTCCAGGTGAGGCGGTAATGCAACTAAATAATAACCGAAAGACCTCATCAATGCAATGACGCTGCAGTTCTCCCTGCAGAACAATAGCTCATGTAACTGCCACAATCTCAGGCCAATACAATTGTTTTGTTTCCATTTTCTTTTCTTTAATGATGTCCCCAGTGTTTGTCTGGTTGCATTCTCTGTCTCAGTGTCAGTTTAGTTGCTGGTCACTAAGATTTGCTGTTTGCTGTCTGTGCTAAATCTGACTTAGGTCCGGGCTGAAGGACAGAGGTACCACTCTCATGCTGGAAGCTAAGCAAGTGTGCAAGTGTTTGCAGGACTGGGGCCCGTGTTTGCCTTAGGGCAGTGGTTTTCAAACTTAGGGTTGGGCCCTGGTGCTGGAACCCAGCTGCCACCACCAAAAGACTAGAATGCATTGCTCAATGATGTATTTGCTGGGTCACGGACATACATGACTTTTTTCAACTGGGTCCCAAGAAAAAAATGTTTGAAACCCACTGCCTTAGGGCCTGTTCACACCAGAATAAAAGATACATTTTTCAAACTAGTTTGTGACTACTTTTTAACAGAGGTCTTTTAAAACCTCACTAGTAGACAGGGTAAAGTGAATGCCAGCAGGGGCCCCAGGTCACATACCAAGACACAATTTGTCCTGTTTACACAAAGCTTTGAAAATGTGTCAGCTAAGATGGTGTAAAAGTACACCTTTTATCCGGGTGTGGACAGGACTTTGGAGTGGTGACTGAGGGACATAAGCCAGCAGCTCTGATTGTGGCACTCAGATGCTTCCCGCTGAAATCCAGAACAAGGTTCCCACTGAGCTCACTGGGTCTTGTATGGTGCCCTGTGGGATGTTCTGCTTTGAAGAAATACAATGAAAAATAAGTCTTTCCTCTGCAAGACATCTATTGTTGCCATTGCATGGTGCATAAGGATGAATCCTGTTGAGAACATACAGTCTGTCTGATGTACATGTTGATAAATGGAGCAGACACAAGGGTTAAGAGCTGCTGTTTTCTGCAGTCGTGAGTTTAAGATCTCTGCAATTTCCACATCAGAGTCAAAGAAACCAACTCTCCATTCCCTTGCCTTTGGTGTGTAACCTCTTATGCTGGTTCTGATCTGAGACCCCTGCTTGGTGCTGGTGTGAATGTCCACACACAGGGAATCAGAGCATGAGACTTCCTAGAGGAAAGGACTTGATGGATCTCATGCTGAAGCAAAACAAACAAGGAGTCCTGTGGCACTTTTAAAGACTAATAAATTTATTTATTACATAAGCTTTTGTGGGAGAAAATCCTGCTTCATCAGATGCTTTGAAAATGGGGGAATTTACAGAATGGGAGGAAAATTAATGCAGGGAAGAGTAAGTCATAGGATCAGGTCGCACTGTAACAGCAAGTCAAAGCAGTTAAGATTCAAACATTGGGGAACAGCACATAGAGAAAGTTTAGGCCAAATTGATTGTTGTAATGGAAAAATAATCTAAAGTGCTGATTCAATCCTGATTTCACAGTCAAATTTGGAGATGAATTCCAATTCTTCAGTTTCTCTTTGAAGCATTGATTTGTTATTCATTTGTTTGAGTCCAGCTATTAGCAAATCATCAACGGAGTGATCAGAAAGATTGAAGTGTTCACCTATTGTTTTTTGAATGCTGTGATTCCTGTTGTCAGATTTGTGCCTGTTTCTTCTTTTGTGCAGAGACTGTCCTACTTGTCCAATATATAAGGTGTGTGCGGGCGGTGCGTTTCTGGCACATGATGGCATAAACACATTGGTGGATGAGCAGGTGAATGAGCCCCTGAAGGAATAGCTGAAGCAAGAGGCCTTCTTTTTCTAAAGTTTGAATGGAGGAATGTCAGGTCCTTCCTTCAAGGCAGACCCTCCCTTCTGCTCCCCTCTGTGCCCCCCACCCCGTTACTGTGCAGTGCCCTAGATACAATGAGATTTCTCTGGATCAGGCTTCGGGAGAGAATGAGGAAAAAAGTTGCAAGGGTTTCTCACTGCTCCCCAGGGGCTCTGGCCATGTGCTGCCAACCTGCGCAGAAGGGCAGGTGAGTTTACTAACTGTGCAGACCAATTGCTCATTGCCTCCTGGTGTGTGGGCATGCTCAGGCCATGGAGCATAGTGACCACTTGCGTACATTTATTGCTCTCTGCAGCTGCCGGGGAAGCATTCTTCTTTTTCCCTGGCAGAGATGCCCCGTCCAGCTATTTGTGACGTGGGAGGATGTGGGGCTTTGAGGTGAGACTGCCAGCAAGTTCGTCCCTCAAAAGAAGGATTTGTTGGTAGCATGGATCCAATAGCCTTGGTTTTCTCACCACCCTTTGCTTTGGCTGATGACAATAAGTGCCTGAGAACAATAAATCAGTGTGTTCCACACAATGCTCTCTTACAGGGCTTCCTCTACAGAAAGTGGGTTTAATTAATAGACACTTCTGCTGCGTGCAGAGCGGGTGTTTTGTGTAGGGGAAAGAGAATTAAGGCCTGATTCCAAAATCAATGAGAATTTTGTTAGAAAACTGCAGAATTGGACCCAGGGTGCTGCAAATTTTGTTATCCAAAAAGTAGGCAAGTCTCAGTGTTATAATTTCACCCATTCTCTCTCTTTGTAAAACATCTTTCCAGGGCACCGCCTTGGTTTGACAGCCTCTGTGATGGAACCAAATTAGAGCTAGGTGAATAATATATTATTCGGTTTGCTGATAATTGTAAAAAAAGATGCATTTTTTATTAAATTTTGAGCATTTTATAACGTTTTCAAAATGTATAAAAATAAAAACGCAAGGAAATTTCCAAATGAAAGGTCATTTCAAATGAAAAGCTCTCCTTCACAAATGTAGAAATGAAACATTTTTGGGGTCCCAGGGATTTTTTCAGCTGAAGCAATGTGGTGAAATCAAGACAAATTTATTAAATACTTTTGTGTTGCCCAATCTCCATTGCCTCCACACCCACACCAAATTTTTTGGGTGAAAAATTTTGCTCAACTTTAGATCAAACATGTTTGTTGGAGGGAAATGCTAGGTAGGAGGTCTCAGGGTCAGTTAGTTGGTGGCTGTAATGATACCAGCAATGGCTCATAGGAGATTTGTGAGCAGTGTGTGTGTGTCTCATCTCAAAGGGAGTGGCAACTTGTCCCATCCAAAGTGTACAATCCAGACATGACCCCAGTGCTCACACAAAGTCACTCCATCCATTTTAAGAGTTTGATCTAGAGCTGAATTGCATAACCTCACCACAGCCTTGAAAGTTCTCGTTTAAGCACCGTTCCGTGCTGCTGCCATGTTGTGTTTAAACAAGAGCTTCCACCCTCACAATTTAAATGTGTTCACCCCACATGGATGAGTCACTGAGGTAGTATTTTAAATCTGGTTAATAATACCCAGAAATCTGTGCATGTCAGCATACTTTATAGTTCTCATCACAAAGCCCACGCCTAGAAGAACCCCAAAAAATGAATAACACAAAAGGATGGTTTTCTGAGCTCACTGCAGCAGTTGTGTTTCATACAGCCCATTTACATGTCTCTTGCAAGGCCTTACAGTGCCAATTGCACTAGCAAGATGTGCAGAAATTGTGGCAGTTGTGTTTTACTAAGAGAGCCTCTTTGGCAAGTCACAGGGAGTCGTTTTAAATTTACCTGGGATTCCTGCACCACGAGAGCTTTGACAGCTTAACAGTGTGTAAAATGACACTTCTAGTGAACTATCGTCATCCAGCATGTTACATGAGTATTGCACAGTTTAGCTCTCTGTTTTGTTAAACTCAGAAAGGATCTAAATTACTCTCTGGCAGTTTGTCATTTTCTTTTAAATTTACGAGATGTTTACTGTCTTCTGTGTTTTTTCTTTTTGACTCATTTAACTGGTCTTTGATCTTAATATGAAACTAGAGACAAAATTATGGTGAAAAACACTTCAGAACTGAAGCATGAGTCTTTATTTTTTGCCTGGTATTTTTAAAGTATATTTTAGTTCAAATTAAATAATAATACAATGTGTCTAAACTTTGCCTGAGTCAGTTGTTTCTTTGAACAGCTGTCCCAAGCTTACATTATAAATAGTCTCCAGACTATCTAGGCAAAAGCTCCACTGCCTGATATTTATCATTAGGAGAAGCTGAAAAATTGTCAAAATAGTTTTGTAAAGGAAAATTGGGTTTTTGACAAATAGTGTTTTCTATGAAAAACCAAATACCTGAAAATTGATAAGTTCTTATTTTGGGCTGAAAATTCTGGGGTTTTGAGTTTTGTCCCCTCCCTCTCCTCAAAAAATGTTGACTAAATAGATTTTTTTCCCCATTCATTAAAATTTTCCATGGGGGGGTGGAAAATATTTTCTAACAGTTCTGCTTATGACTAGTTGGGTGGAATTATAGCTTTCTGGAAATGAAACTATTGTGGCATTAAAATATGAACTTTTATATGGGGGAGACTAATTCGCCACTGAAGTTAACGTGTGTTTTGCCAATGACTTTATTGAGAGCAGGGTTGGACCTAAGATGACTGAGCGGGCTCCCTTCCTTACCGTGTGTAGTTTTCTGATATGCATTCGTTACTATGCTTGCCTGGCACAGGGCTTACAAACCAAACCAGGTGAGTAACAGACTTTGGTTGCTGGAAAAAATATTGGTTAAGTTGAAAAATATCTGAATTTTTTTACAAATATATTTTGACTAATTGCAAAAGGCAAAACACCCCTCTCCCCAACAATAAAACTCTCAGAGCTTTGTTTTAGGTAGAATGAAATGTTTCTGTTCCATTTTGAACATTTTAATTTAAAAAAAGAAAAAATTAAAGGAAATGTCAAAATAAAATAGTTTTAAAATGAAAAACCAAAATGTTTCAAGGGTTTTGGATATTTCTCTTTTAGGTTTTTTCCAATTGAAACAATCTGGAAAAATAAACACAAATTTGTGAAAAGTTTCAGGCAAACCAGCTTGCAATTTTCAACTAAAAAAATGTTATGGTCCAAAAATGTTGCCCATTTGTAGTAACAAATAAGAGTTTCAGAAATGATCTGATAAAAGAGTAAACAATGTGGTGGCAAAAACTGCAGATGGTACAAAACGAGTCAAGATAGTTATATCCAAAGCAGACTGTGAAGTGTTACAAAGAGATCTCACAAAGCTGGTCGACTGGGCAATAAAATTCAGCGTTGATAAATGCAAAATAATGCACATTGGAAAACATAATCCCAATTATACATATAAAATGATGAGGTCTGAATTAGCTGGTACCACTGAAGAAAGAGAATGTGCAGTGCTTGTGGACAGTTCTCTGAAAACATCCATTTGATGTGCAGTGGCAGTCCAAAGAGCTAACAAAAGGTTAGGAATCATTAGGAAAGGGATAGATAATAAGAGAGAAGATACCACATTGCTTCTTTATAAATCCATGGTACGCCCACATTGTGAATACTTGAATGGTCATGCCATGGCCATCTCGCAAAAGACATGTCAGAATTGGAAAAGATGCAGAAAAGTGCAACAAAATGTACTAGGGCTATGGAACACCAAGATGGGTTGGAACTGGGCTAGATGGGCCATTGGTCTGAGCCAGTACAGCTGTCCTTATGTTCCTACATATGCATCACTATTTGTTACGTTTTCCCGTGAATACTAATCTTGTGTGTTTACAAGGGGTTTTGCAATCCTATTTTCAAAGTGCATTTTTCTGTTCTTGTTCTAGGTGATTTCTGACTGAGAGATGCAAGTTTAGCTACCTCCTTTCAGGGAGGAGAATTACCTAGGAGGGGTTACACCTATTCTGACAAGAGAAGCCTTCTCATCAGCATTGGTCACGTCTACACTGATGTACCACAGCAAGGCAGCTATCGAGTTTTAAGTCTAGACATACTCTTGGGTCATCTTAATGACGAGTCTCGGGGGTGTGAATTTTTCACACCGATGAACAGTGTAGTTAGATGAACCTAAGTGTAAGGTGTAGACAAGATCTTAGTGTCATCTATTTCTGACTCCATTTACTACCAACCCTTCTGGAATTTCTCAGAGCAGTAAATGTGCTGGGTTTGGTTCTTGTGCTGATGTATGGTGGGTTAGTAAAGAACATAAAAATAGTCCTGCTGGCTCAGACTAATGGTCCATCTAGCCCAGCGTCCTGTCTTTGGACAGTGGCCAATGCCAGGTACATCAATGGGAATGAACTGATTAGGCCAACTACCAAGTGATTCATCCTCTGACAGACAGTCCCAGCTTCTGGCAGTCTGAGGTTTAGGAGTTCCAGAGGGGAGCCATGTTAGTCTAGTTCAGCAAAACAAGCAAGGAGTCCTGTGGCACTTTTAAAGACTAACAGATTTATTTGTTGCATGAGCTTCATGGGAGCAAATCCCACTTTGTCAGATGCTTTGAAGACAGGGAACTCACAGAAAGGGAGGACAATATATGCAGGGAAGTGTAAGTCTTGGGATCAGGTCAGACTGTTACAGCAAAGCAATGCAGTAGTTTAGATTCAAACACTGGGGAACAGTGAATGTAGGAAGATGAGGTCAAATCACCTGTTATAATGAGAAAAAAAATCCAAAGCCCTTATTTAGCACTGAACAAACACTGTCAAATTTGCATATAAATTCCAGGTTGCATCCTTGAGCATCTTGGCTAATAGCCATTGATGGACCTGTTCTCCTTCAATTATCTAATTCTTCTATGAACCCAGTCATTCTAACTCCCTTCAAGGGGCTGTGTGTAGGCCATGCCCCCTCTCCTTGGCATCTCCCACTGGCATGCTGGCTTTTGCAAATCCCTCTTTCTCCCCAGCATTGTTTAGTGAGCCTGGGCACCCAGTTTGGGGCTGTGGATTCCAGTGGACAGCAGGGCATCTAAACATTAGCTGTTGCAACTCTAAGTCTAGATCCCTTTTCTGAAACCCTAAGCTTTGCAGTTCTGATCTCTTCAACTATATCTATGCTGAAAGTTTTAGTCATGTTTTCACATGACTTAAAAACACATGTTAAGGAACATGATAAAGTTACACGGGGTGTAAAGGCTTTATAGTTAAACATAATTAACAGCAAACATTTGTGCCCTGGAGTATTTGTGTAGCGTCAACACTACAATTCCCCTTTGGGTTAGCTAATGTCTTAAAGCATGAGCACAAATTTAAGTGCACACCCAGAGTGATCAGAGGTTGCAGCACTGAGTCATACTGTCCTTGCTGAGTTCCCTGTGAGGCTCCGTTAACTGAGTCCCTCAATAAAGGGTCTGGTTTTCAAATGTGCTGAGATCCAGCAGCTCCACTGAACTCAGAGAGAATCAGAGATCCTGAGGCCGGAGGAGCCTGTTGTGATCATCTAGTTTGACCTCCTGCGTAACACAGGCCCAAGAATGATCCTCAAATAACTCCTAGAGCAGAACTTTTTGTGAAACATCCAGTCTTAGTTTAAAATTGTCAGTGATGGAGAACCCATGATGCCCCTGGGCAAATTGCTCCAATGGTTAATCACTCTCACTGTTCAAAACTTATGCCATCCTTTCAGTCTAGCTTCTAGCCATTGGATCATCTTAGACCTGTATTGCTAGCTTGCAGAGCCCATTATTAAATATTTGTTCCCCATGTAGATACTTACAGACTGTAATCAAGTCATCCCTTAAAATATTTTCTTAAGCTAAATAGATTTCCTTAAGTCTATCGCTAAAAGGCATATTTTCTAATCCACCAGTCACTCTCATGATTCTTCTCTGAACCCTCTCCAATTTATCAATATCTTTCTTAAGTTGTGGTCGCCAGAGCGGGATGCTATAGTCCAGCACCTGTGCCAAATAGAGAAGTAAAATAACCTCTTTTTTCCTGCTCAAGGTCCTCCTCTTTACACATCCCAGGGTCACATTAGCTCTTTTGGCCACAGTGTCATAATGGAAGCTCACGTTTAGCTATTATCCACCAAGACTCCCAAATCTTTTTGAGTCATTGGTTCCCAGGCTTGTTTCTCCCATTCTATAAGTGTGCCTGACCGTCTTTCCTGGAGTTGCCTACCTTTAGACTACTAAACAAATGTATTGTTTGCTTGCATCTAGTTTCCCTACCAATCTGGATCACTCTCTCTTAGTGGCCTGTCTTCTTCATCATTTACCACTTCCTTAATTTTGTGTCATCTACAAACTTCATCAGTGATGATTTTCTGTTTTCTTCCTGGTCTTTGATAAAATTGTTAAATAACATAGAACCAAGACCCGGCCCTTGTAGGCCCTCTCTAGAAACACACCACTTCAGTTTTTGGGAGCTATTACTTAGCCAGTTTTAATCTCTTTAATATATGCCATGGTAATTTTATATCCTAGATTTTTAATCCAAATGATATGTGATGCCAAGTGAAGCAACATAGAGAAGTCTAAGTATATTACATCAACACTAATATTAACAACCAAAAGCAAGTTAGTTGGAGAGGGTCTATTTTCCATTAACCCATGCTGCTTTGTGTTAATTATATTATCCTCTAATTCTTAATTAATCCATTCCCATGTAAGCCAGTCTATTTTCTTGCCTGGGATCAATGTCAGGCTGATGGACCTTAAATTAACTGGTTTGTCCTGTTTACGCTTTCTTAATATTGACACAACATTGACTCGGAATGAGGAAGAAAAGTTGTGTTAGGTAACCTGTGCATTACTTTTATTTGGGGGTGTGTGACATTCCTTCTGGGCTCAAGGAGTTATATAGGCTTGCAACCACTGGGAAAGAAGTACCAGCAACTAATCATTTCTCTGACAAAAAAACAGTTTTTAATGCTGTTCATCTGGCAAACAATCTCTTTTCTTTTTATAACCTCTGATTAGTGATGTGCCCGAAGCCAGCTGGTTTCTAACCGTTAAAGGAGTGATGTTCTGGAAAGCTTGCCAAGGGGAACTGTGGAGGCATAAACTTAGCTGGCTTCAAAAATGAACCTGATAAATTTATGGAGGGGAGGGACGGTATGATGGGACAGCCTAGTTTGGCAATTGACCAGTCTTTGACTATTTGGGGTAGACATGGCAATGGCCTGAGATGGGATATTAGATGGTGTGGATTCTGAGTTATTACAGAGAATTCTTTCTTGGGTGACTGGCTGGTGAGACTTGTTCACACGCTCAGGGTTTAACTAAATGCCATATTTGGGGTTGGGAAGGAATTTTCTGCCAGGGCAGACTGGCAAAGGCTCTGGGGGTTTTCACTTTCCTCTCTAGCAGTGGTTCCCAATCTGTGGTCTGGGGACGCCTGGGAGTCCACCAAATAATTGCAAGGGATCTGTGAATACATCTGGCCCCAGCTGGTGCTGGCCAGCAATCCATGTTGGAAAGGGCTCTAAATCAGGGGTGTCAAACTTACCACCTGTGGGGCCTGAGCTGGCCTGCCCAGGGTGCTGATCTGGTCCATGGAGGTGCTGCTTAGGCTGTGCCTGGAAGCTGTGTGCAGCAGCGAACTCCAAAGACAGGATCCCTGTAGAGCAGGGCTAGGCTTGCTTCTGGCTCACTCAGGTGTGCCAAGTCACAGCCCAGGGGAACAAAGGAAGCACTCCCACCAATCCAGTCTCAGCTCCGCTCTGGTCTGCCAGCCTATCAGAGTCTCAGTCACAGCAGGCTGGGCCAGCTCCGGAGAGCCACCACAATACCCTCCATCCCCATTGTTCACTCTGTCAGTCAGCATGCTCATTTGATTGACAGCACATTGTACAAATCACAAATAAAAAAGGAAAAAGTGGCTGGGGCCCACATGGGAACAAGCCAATCGAAGGTCAACCAGGACTGAGCCAACCAAAAGCTAGCATTCTGAATGACTGACGGTGAGAGGGCCAGGAGGGGGAGAGGTAGAAGCCCAGCCTGGCTGCCTGGGACTGAGACTGATTTATTTTGCCCGCCACCAGGAGGCAGGGGGAGTTGTAAGGGAAGGGGGGAGTGGTCCGGGAGCCAGTGTGGGGAAGGATGGCCCATAGGGTAGGAGAAAGGGAAGGCGTGGGAGACCCTGTAGGGTTGGGGAGGAGGAAGGGGCACCCTTGTTGCTCCAAACGTGGAGGCAGAAAGGGTTGGGGAGCCCATGTGGCCACATAGCCTGCAACAGGTGTCCTGCCTTCCAGTGTGTGTCCCCACACTAAATGAGATCGACACCTCTGTTCTAAATAAGTTGTATTTGCCTGCTGTGAGCAGCCACACCCTGGATATGTCCCCACTCCTTGGGAGAGAGCAGGGGCTGGGTCCTCCACTGCCCTTCTGCAGCACTGCTGCCTGCAGTCAGTCCTCGATAACAACTATTATCATTTGGGGGTCCATGACATTTTTTTCTCCTCATACTTGGAAAGGTTGGGAACCACTGCTCTATAGCATGGGTCAGAGCTCACCTGCTGGTGGATTCTCTGTACCATAAAGATGATCTGAGGACTTATTAACTCAGTCACAGGTCAGAGGCTTATTACAGGAGCGAATGGGTGAAGTTCTGTGGCCTGCAGACTAGAGGATCAGGTGGGTCCCTTCTGAGCTTGGAATCTATGAGTCTGTGAACATGAGTAGTACTCAGTGGTTGCTGTTATTTGTTGGTTTCCTTTATGACACATGCATTTTTTTGCTGGCAGAGAGAACACGAACCAATCCATAGTCGCTGATCTAAGGCAGATGCTAGACCTTGATCCTGCACCGAGTTAGATGCATGAGGTATGTCCACTGTAATGAACGGCCAAGGGAACAGGCCTGGCTGGCCCAGGTCATCTGACTTGGTTTGGTGGGTGTACTAGGGTGTGGGGCTATAAAACAAGTGCAGCCATTCAGGCTGGTGCTGGAGCACAGGCCTGGGAGAAGGATAAGGGGAGCCCAGGTCCAGCCCAAAGGTCTGAACTGCTATTTTTAGCCATCCCATCTGAGGCAACAGAGCTGGGCACCAAGACCTGCTGCCCAGGATTTTGTAATCCCAGGGTAAACTCCCCATGGAGACTTTCCACACTGTGAACTCTGGTCCACCTGGCTTCCACATGCCACCTCTCTGTGCATAAAGTCAAGTGCTTGTGTAAGTCTTTGCAGGTTTGGGCCCAATGGGCCAACCTGAGACAATTCATTGAAAGAGGATGGAGGGAATGCAGGGTGGTGAAGCAGCAGGCCAGGCACTAGGACATTCACCCAATCAGCAGAGCACATCTCTTACGGACACCTACATTAGCTTCTGCTATGTCAGCTCAGCTTAGCTACTGCTGGGCCATGCTTGGCTTGCCCCCCTGAACCTATTTTACCTGCACAGGAGCCCTCTCGTACACCCTCTCTGCAACAGGCAGAACTTGGGATTGGTTTGAGACAAAGAGAAAAGATGCTGTTAATAACTGGAGATGACAGCATGCAATGTTTGCAAAGAGGGAAACGATTTAATTCAAAGAAAAACTAGAAGTGTCTCTCTTTTGTAGAATTCAGGTAAATCTGCAAACAAGAGTTTGCCTGTGCACAGGGTGTTCTTGGGTGAATTGGATTGGAGCTCACCGACTCAGAACTTCCCAGAACATATTCACTTGTGGGAGCTAATGAAAGGAATTTCAAAGATTGTAAATAAGTAAGGATGTTTGCAAATTCTGGCCTGAGAGCCCACATTCTTTTGTTCTCTGGGGACAGCAGGATGCTAACAGATAAGAATTAATATGTTCCAGAGGGGTGGCCCTGTTAGTCTGGTTCATCAAAACAAACAAGGTCTGTGGCACTTTCAAAGACTAGTGAATTTATTTATCACATGAGCTTTTGTAGGAGATGTTTCCCATGAAAGCTCATGCAATAAAAGAATTAATAACTTCCTTCATTCCCTGGAAAAACAAAATGAGCCCAGTTCAATGAGCTCTACCTCAACTGTCCATGGTGAGGATGCAGTGCTAAGAGAAAGGGAAATGATGACCCAGCCAGCTCACCAGGGGAACTATATTTAAGTGTGAATTGAAATTCAGACATTCCCTGCGGTGCTGAATACAGTATTGCCAGCCACAGTGTTTCCGTGGCTGTACCATAGACAGGCTGTGCTGCTGGTGGAGAAATACCAATAGCACAATCAGGATCTGATGTCACAGTGTGACCAAGTAGCAGATAAAAGCTTTGTGGGCTAAGTCACTTTTTTAATATGACTAGTTGAAAGCGAGAGACAGTAACATTACTAGACTCGGGGCCTCTGCAAAGCCCACAATCAGAGTTAAACAGCACCAAGAAGAAATGTAATCAGTTTAAGTCAACCCCTCTGAGTATCCCATTGTGTTTCACTTTCTTTGATAACTGTAGCCTGCAAGCCTGATGGGATCTGACTTTTGCAAAGCAGAATGTGTCATCTGCGTTTACGGATGAGAGTTAGTGGCTAGCAGCCACTTTGTCTTGCCATTGTGACTAAGTGCATTGGCTAGACTTCTTAAGGTATTTAGGGGCTGCTGCATTCTGTATTGTGCCACTTAACTGATTTAGGAGCCTAAACATCATTTTCAAAGGGGATTTAGGCACTTAGTCTAAATCTGACGATAACTATGGGCCTAAAATCCTCATGAAAATGAGGTGTCATCTCCTAAACTGATTAGGCATTGCAACGCTGATTGCTGCAAACACCTTTGAAAATCTGGGCCATTGTCACTGAAATTGATGCAGCACCAAAACCCATGAGATTAGGAATCTATTGGACTAAATGAGTTAAAACCGCTCCAGCATGTGATCTTTTTACAGTCAATGGGCGTTTGGTATCTAACTCCCACTGAAGATCTGGGCCAGGGAGTATCCAACATCTCCATAACACTTATGCCTATCAGATTTTTAAAGGTATTGTTGCACACAGCATTGCTATGCCATTGTAAGAGGAACTGTCAGCTTTGGATATGGTTAAGGTTGCCTGACAGTTTCCATTATAAGCCCCTGCTTTTAGTTGTTTATGACTTAGCCAGACTTTAAGGCTTCTGGCTGTAACGTCCCATGCTGGATATTTGCCTGAAGCTGATTTTGAGTTTCAGCTAAAATGTTCAGCCATTTCCCTGAATGAGCTAAGGAGGAAATACACAGTTTTGCCCTTGCTAAAAAAAATCTAAAGCTGTTTCACTGAGTAACTTTAGTGCTTTAGATTGGGGCAGCTAATCTGTAGCTAGTAAGCTTCAAGCAGTTCTTTTACAGTTAAAGTGTGGCTTACAGAGCCCTCTGTGCCCCTTCCATTCTCAGTCTACCAGATTGGGGTGAGGAATGTGATGCTTCGGCCCTATGGCAAGGTGGTGGGGCTAGAGTCAGAAGATTCTACCCTTGGGAACCTTGACTGGCAACCGAGGCTGGGGGTCAGGGCCGGGAGCTAAGGTCAGAGTCACAGTTGGAGGGTGGGGTTTGAGCAGAGCTAGGGGTAGAGAAGTGCTTCACTCCCTCCCCTCCCATCATAGGGCCTGGTGTGGGCCCTTCTGCATCACCCCTAAAATTCCTCTGTGTTCCCCCAAAGGGGGTGCACCCTACAAATTAAAGACCTCTGCTGTGGAGGATGTTAAACAGAAGCCACCAATGTTAGACATTTTCAGATCAGCAGGTCCAGACAATTTGCCTCCAAGAGTTTTAAAAGAACTGGCTAAGGAGGTTGCTGGACTGTTAATACTAATTTTCACCAAATTTTGGTGCATTGGGAAAGATCCAGGAGATAGGAAGGCAGCTAATGCAGTGCCAGTTTTCAGAATGGTAAATGAAGAGTTATGGAGAATTCTGGGCTAGTCAGTCTGACATTGATCTCTGGGAAGATAATGGAGTGTCTGTCATAGAACTTGGGCAATAAAGAATTAAAGGAGGGTAACACAATTAATGAAAAGCAACATGGGTTTATGGAAGACAGATCCTGTCAAACTAATTCAATTTTTTTAATGACATTCCAAGTTTGAGTGGTAAAAGTAATAGTCTTGATGTGATAGAGTTCTGCCAGGGGGTTTTCTTGATAACATACAACATTTTGATTAAAAAGCTAGAATGATATAAAGTGAACATGGCATGCATTAAATGAACTAAAAACTGGCTAATTGACAGGTTGCAGATTGTAATTGTAAATAGGGTAATCTTCATTCAATGGGTGTGTTTCCAGAGGGCTCCTGCAGGGATTGTGTCTTGGCCCTGTGCTATTTAACATCATCCTCAATGATCTGGCAGAAAATGTTAAATCATCATTGATAGAGTTTTCCTGTGACACAAAAATTGGGAGCATGGTAAATAACGAAGGGGACAGGTCCCTGATTCAGAGCAGTCTGGATCACCTGCTAAAAGGGGTGCAGGCAACATATGCGTTCAGTATGGCTAAATGCCAGTGAAGATGTCTAGGAGCAAAGGGTGCTGGTCGTGTGTATAGGATGGGGGACTCTATGCTGGGAAGCGGGGACTCTAAAAAAGATTTGGGGTTCATGGTGAGCCATCAGCTGAACAGAAGTCATAAGCCAGTGCTCTATGTGGTCTCTGGTGCGTAGGGGCCAATACTTACACTCACCCTCGCATCAGTGGCAGTGGCAACAGTGGCATGGCCCCATGGGGAGGTCTGCAGGCCCATTTCCCACGCCCCCTGCTGTGGGCATGGAGGGTCTGTGGGGGAGAGGGAGAGCCAGGGGCCGATGTCCCCAGGCTGCCTGGAGGTGGTGGAGGGAAGCGTGATGGGCTGGGGCCTGGAGCCCTACCTTGGGTTGCCTGGCCCTTGCATGGCTGGGATCCTCACAGCTCCTTTCTTGCACCCAGCGCGGGGGTGGAGGAGCTGGGAGGACCCTCGCTGTCCCACAGCAGGAGAGCTTGGCCACTGGTGGCCTGAGCTGGAATCAGAGCAGCTGCCAGAAATGATAAAGCCTGGTGGCCCCTGGCTGCTTGTGGCATTGGGGGGTGGCTCCCCAGGCCGGCCCCAGCCCGGCTTGCCCTTGGTATGCCACTGATGTGAGCTCCTACTGCCACGCCGCAGCTGGCAGGGCTAATGTGATCTGAGGATGCACGAAGAGGGGAATGGTTATTGTTGTACCTCCGTAGCTGGCTCTGGTGTCACAGCTACTGCACCCTGTGCCCAGTCTGGGGACCACAGTTCAGGTGATGAATTGGAGAGGGCTCGGAGAAGAGCCAAGAGAAGGATTAAAGGGTTAGAAAACCTGCCATATTGTACAAGACTCAAAGGGTGTGTTTCCACTACAAGGAGACACTTGTGGCTGCCCAGTGCTCCAGCAAAGAGGCTACTCAATTGCCAAGTAGTTGTTCAGTTCAGACTGCAGCCCCTCCTGCCCTTCTGAGTCCTTTCCTCCAGCAACACAAACAGAATCCAGTATTCCTGATTCTCACTCCTCTGCAGTCAGCAGAGATGTGAAACCCCCTGGCAAAGTGTGAGTCTCAGTTTCGAAGTGCTGGGCCACATATGAGAAACTAGGCGGCTCCTCTGAGGGTTATCTCGAGCAGCATAGGTCTGGGTTGTGGATCTAAGGATCCAGCCCTGTTGATGATGCCGGGAGCAGGGGGATGCAATCTGATGTCTAGGAAGGGATTTGTTTCTTCAGTTTGCTTTTCAAAAACAGTAGCTTAGTGTGGAATTTCCTGTCTTAAAAGAACCTCATGGTTGCAAAGTCAAGTACACTGAAAACCTGTGGGCATATTTATGCCTTCTGTGTCAAGACATGCAGTGGGAGCCCACTGAGCGCCTGACACAGAAAAGCCCTTTGAAATCACTTGCAAGGTGCCCATTGACCTTAGCACGCTTAGTCTGAGGTCCAACAGTGAAAGCAGGTTATGTCACGGTCACATATTCATTGCCAAGGTACTAAGCTGTCATGCGGTGGTTTTGCTCCCTTGAAACAGATGTGCCATTCCATCTCAGAGGAAACTGAATTTTGGTGTCAAGTTCCAAAGGGGCAGCTGTGTGAGACTAGTTCAGTAAAACAAACAAGGAGTCTTGTGGCACTTAAAGATTAACACATTTATTTATTGCATGAGCTTTTGTGGGAGAAAATCCCACTTTGCCAGATGCTTTGTAAGTTCCCCCAGCTTCGAAGAGTCTGTCAAAGTGGGATGTTCTCCCATGAAAGCTCATGCAATAAATAAATTTGTTAGTCTTTAAGTGCCACAGGACTCCTTGTTTTACTGGGTTTTGGTTGTGGGTGCAATGCTTCCTTCATGTGATGATTAATGAAAGGTGCTATAGAGGTGTACAATAGTGGCAGAAGGTGGAGTAATTCCTACCCAGAAGAATGGAAGGCGGCTTTTCATTCTCTTCGAATGGGGGCTGGGGAAGAGAGAAGGAGTTAATTTTATGGTCTAAAATGGCAGCGTTCCCATCCTTATGCATTTTAAATTTAGGATACAACTTGAAAATGTAGTTTACTGAACACATCTCTCTATCCAGCATGCTACTAGCTGGTGCTGAGGAAATTGTCGAGTTTTTGACAGATGGCCTCGAAGTCAAACCAAGAAGTGCCCTAATTGGATGCAGTGGGGATGTTGGCAGCTGGGATTTTTCAGGTGGGTGAGCGATAGTTCGTATCAGAGCTATCTGAGCTGGCTCTATATTGTAGATGAAATCTCTCTCATTCTCCATATAAACACTATTGCAGTGTTTTGATCTGGGAAAGGGACTCTACAAGGAGAAGCGAAGCCAGGAGAACTGCCCAAGTTACGTCTTTGAGTTTTTCAGGAGGTGAGCTCAAGGACAAAGGTAACACAGTTGACTAAGTGGCCTATAAAACTCTTTGCTGTTAACACTGGGCCAGTTCCCATCAGTCTGTGCTGCTGAGATCCCTCGTGGAGTGGAAAGCAGGATGATTTGTGCAGAGCAGGTTAAAGGTATCAGCTCTCAGCATTGCAAGAGTCATTTTCAAATCAGCAATTCAGCCAAGTTTGATTTATGCTGCAGATGTTCAAAGCAAGCATGTTGCCTTTCCCTGAGCGCCCCGACAAAACCCATCACAGAGCAGTGCAAAGATGTGCCCTGACAGTGGACCTGTGCTCTCCTGAACGCGTTTGAATCATCAGCCTGCATGTAAAAGCCTTGCAGCATCTCCAGCCGACCTCCTCATGAGGTGGGCAAGCAAATAAGTGGGCCTTGCAGTGTACCTGGCAGGAGGGTGGTAGGTCTGAGGTGGCACACTCCTTGGAAAGGGGGCAAAGTCCAGAGCTGAAGACCCTTAGATGAGAACACTGCACCAATAGCCCTTTGGCATTTAAATCAAGGCTTTGCCAGCCCAGCTGATTTCGTCTGTTGGAGAAGAATGCAAGGCCAGGGGTGTTCCTCAGGACAGCCAGGATGAAGGCATCATAGACTAAAATCAACTCCTTAAATTGCAGCTCAGATCAAAATGGCAGCTCTGCAAGAAGTCCGCTTCCTACGCAGGCAGTGTATTATGCATAGTCTGATGTTTTCAAGTGCCTTTCAGGAGTAGCTGCAGGGAGAGCCAGGAGCAGTGACATATCTGCAAGCAACTAGAGCATGGACAAACTGCAGGGAGTTCTGCCTCTTTGAGGAAAGTTCTTCACCCAGCGAAGATGAGAAGTGGCTGTCCTGGAATCCATTGGAATATGTTATCAATTATAGCTTTGTAATACATACCATCATAATCAAGCAAAGTACACGGCTTCACACTGACGCATAATGTACAAAATGCACTTTATTCCTGTGATGCCCAAGGACACCCAGCATAAACTAAATGAAGACCGTTTTTTTAAAAAGAATCTTTCTCTGTTGCTTCTGGCAGATAGAGATTTGGGTCAGTGCTGGCAGGAGGTAGTATATTTGTACATACATACTGAATGTTTCATGGTTAGAAGTTTGCTCAACTCATTTTTTAAGTGATAACAGATTCTGGGGAACTCTGCATAAAGCCCTGGGAAGATCTTAATTCCATGGTCTCAACAGATTTTCCATGTGATCTTTCTTCTGTTGTTCCTGACCATGTAACAGCTGTTTAAAATGAAGAAGGGGGGAAAAACACTCCACAAAACCCATGCCACATACACCATCATTGTGTCTTTTCATACTGCAGTGTTGGCTGATGTATCTCTTCTCCTCCACTTGAAGTCTCAAACCACATTTTTTAGACAGTGGATTTGTAGAAGCCTGATTTCAGCTGCTAAAATAGCCAATGTCATGCTGCCTGTTGTGGTTAATGGCCATGATTGCCCACCTCAGGAGAGACGGTCAGAAAGCAGGAGAGGCACCCCGAACTGGTGGCGTATTCTATAGTTAGGCTGCGTCAGCCTGGTGAATATGAACGCCTGAAGTACTAGAGCAGTCTTACAGTGGAGTTACAGTCAGTCCCCTTGGGCACTTCAGGCTGTCTTGCCACCCAGGCAAGTGGGAATTAGTGACAAATGGTCACTTACATCAAAGTTCACAAAATATTCACACTGCTTCCAGTCCAAAGAGACTAGTCACTTACAACAGGTCAATTTATTCAGCAAATCTCACACAAAGACAATGCTTGGAGCCAGTCCTATAGTAAGCTAAATAAGGAGATAGGCACTAGGAAAAAGAAAGGAGAGAGTTACGCACGCATGCACCCACCCATCCTCAGTGGTTCCAAAGGGGAGGAACCAGTGGCCAGTTGCAGTAATTGGTCAGCATTGAATGTCTTTTAGTGCTAACCCAGGTTGCCTCTGGGGATCTCCGCTTTTGGTTCATAGCTCCAGCCCTGTGAGACCCCAAAAAACAAAGAGAAGAAGCATTTCTATGTCAATGCTCTTTATGTTCTTCTTCCAGAATTCAAAGAGATGGGACAAACTTCCTCGTGTGTAGCACCTTCACTACCATGAGACAGCTGTTAGCTCAGTCTTTGCACTGGGATGCTTCACAATAGCCCAAGGAGTTATCAAAATGTTTCTCCATATAAAGGGTAGCCCCTCTTCCTGCCTGGAGTTGTATGTTCAGAGCGGGCACTTTTACAGGTGTAAAGCCAAACTTGTGTATTGCTTTAGAGCACAGGATTCAGACATTACAAGGCAGATTAATACATGCAGCAGCTCCCAGGCCTTTTAGAGACTAAACCCATCCTTACAAGTCTAACATCTCTCTTGACTAATACTAACATGCAGGTGAGCTGGTCTGGCTTCCGGTTACAAGTTTGTCAGTGCTCAGCTGATTCCCATAGCCTTGATAAGAACTAGCACCTCATCCACTGGTGTTACAGTCACTGCTTACAACTCCCTTTGTATTGATTCAGTGTGAAGTGACTAATTTCTCATCTTTGTCCTAATCAGACAATAAAACCACACTCCATTTTAGCAAGCAACTTTCAGGTGGTTTTATTTTCTTGAAACAAATAAGAACCGTATTCCTCCCCATGCTGAAATTATGCAAAGCAGCTATTTTCTGTAATGGAACAGAGGTACAGTCAACAATCAAACAGGCCTTGCAAAAAATTCAGTTCCTAACAAAAACCATCATCATAAGCATAAACCTAATCTAAACAATTTCAGTGTCCCTGTGTTATGGTGCTGGCTGTCGCTTCATGGCAGAGTTGTCTGCCAGGTGGGATTCAGGAAATGATGCAGCGGAAATCTTCCCATCTCAGCACCACCAGAGTCCATGTGTCCCTGCCTGCCACCCCTTCCCCGACAGCTAAGCTGGAGTAAGAAGGTTGTGGGCAGGGCTCCCAAGACAGAGCCAGCAGGAGTAGGAAGAAGCAACTGCAGCAGGGGTCTTCGGTTGCCGATCATGTCATCAATATCTAATATCTTTTTCAGAGGCTTTCTCTCAGCTGATTGTCCGATATCCCCATTTTCTGTTTTTCAGTTTAGCCAGCTCCCTCCCCCACTTAATTCAAGAAACCAGTCAACAAAAGGACTGGTAGGACTACCATGCTGTTTGCCACCTGTACCCTTCACCTCCTTGTTTCGCCTGCCCTGCAGCTCTTGACTGTCTACCTTGTCGACTCTGCAGGGCTGGGCGTGTTTTCTACTCAATGCTGGGTCAGCACCTTGGCAGTGGGTCTCAGTCCCAAGTGGATTCCCTCGGTGATTCAATATCATAATAGTAATGGGAGTTCTACCAGATGTTGCTGGAAGCAGAATTAGGCCAGCACTTATGAAAATCCCACCCTAGGCACTGAAAGTGATTTTACTTTCAAAATAAATTAATCTCCATACTGTGTTGGCAGGGATTTTTCCCTTTGTAGATGAAGAGAGACAGGCGCATGTATATATCCGCAGGTACTGTTATCGTGATGGTTGGTGCCTGTTGACAAGAGAACAGACCACAAAACCTATTCTCAAGAAAATATGTGTCAGATTCCATTTTCTACAAGCTGGTGCTTTTGATACATATCACTGGGGGGAAATGACTATCAGAAAGCAAAACCACGGCTACTGCAGGTATATCTGGAATGGAGCTGTACAACTAAACATAAAAATGTCACCGTGCTTGTACATAGCAGTACATCACCTCCTCATCCAAAGAAAACATCATCTCTACCTAAGAGCGTGCTTTCCTCTACATCAGCAAGTATGTGCCTTTGGGATTTGCAGCTGAATAAAATAGACAGCCCTGGAGCATCTCACTGGAGCATCTCACACCAACTATTCATTCTGAGGGGAGATCACATAAACAGAGAGGGCCAAATGCTGTGGTCTAGGCGAGCCCGAATCACCCCAGAACAATGAAATCACACTCTTTGTTCCGGAGTAGCAGGCACCAAGACTTCTTCCAGGCCCTCAGTAGGATTCAGAACGACAGGCAAAATGCACAGGGCTTGAGGCTCCCTCCACCCTGCCCCTTGGGCTCCTTTTCAGTTAGACCCAGAGACTCCCTTGCACTGAAGCGCTAGTCAACTGCTCAGGTGGGGACAAGATCATCATTTCACGGGCTGAGCAGCCTCTTGATGCAATGCCCAGAGCGTGCTGGGGCTCAGAGTCACAACTTGCATCCCTGTTCTCCCCTGCTCCAGAAAGGGCATACCCTGCCCCGGCTCTGCGTCGGTCCCTTTTCTTCCCCACTACGTGATCTCCACCCACCTTCCTGGGACTGGGTGGAATGACTCTCAGCAGTGGTTCCTCTGTCCTGCGTGGGGAGGTTAGCTTGGCCACAAGCTGGTCCTAAGAAGGCCATGGACAGGCAGGTCTGGGCTACTAGCTGAAAAAGGTAGAAAGTTTTGCCCATGGTTTCTTGTGTAAAATATTGGCATTAGATGCTTGGTTTTGGGGAAACCAATTGTTATAGAAAATGCAAAATATCCAGAAGGAGTGTATTGCTGTTGTCTATCCCCCCCCCCCCCCCAGTAAACATACCAGTTAGGCTGGGTCAAGGGTCATCTTCATCTCTGCATGCGTGGCTTCTTGCAGCTGATGAAGTGGGTTGCAGCCTAGGAAAGCTTATGCTCAAAGAAATTTGTAGTCTTCAAGGTGCCATGGGACTTTTGTTGTTTTTGCTATATACAGACTAACATGGCTACCCTCTGGAACTAAAATATTCCATTTCAACCCAAAATGAATTTTGCAGATTGGAAGCTGCACTGAAAACTCAGTTATTTGTCTGGCTCTACTTTGGGGTCCATTAAAGCAGCTCCTGCATTGGTGGCACTTATGAAGAACGCTGGCGTAAGACTTTTCTTGTCCCTTGCAGTCTACTGGGGCAAGAGACCGCTTTGGGTTCCCTTGTGGTTTTCTCTTGTTGGAGCGTGTACCATTAGCCACAGGGTCATGAGACTGTCTGCATCCATATAGCTATGCTGTGATACAAGAGTGCTTCCGCCATGCACGAACTATTTGAACTTGATTCATCTGGTGGATTATGTCAATAAAAATCCTCAATAGAGTTACAGCCTTATATTTTCCAGCTGGATCTAGTTTTATGTCATGTTCACAGTTTTCTTTTGAATAATGGTATTGGGTTTATGAATATAACGGTCACTAAAGCCGTGAATACTTACGGGCTAGATTCAAAATGGGGATTATTGGGTAGAAAAAATGTGTGTGTTAGGCTTTAAATGTGGTTGCATAAATGTGAAGACTGCTTACTTTTCAGTACTAATGAAGCTTAAAATATATTGTAAAAATTTACAGTGTAGTTTGTGGTGCAAACCATCAAGGCAATAAATCTTTCATGTCACCAGGAAAAAGGTTACAGAAAGTATGAACCGCAAGTTGAGCAAAGTAACTGTGCCTGCTAAAGCAATAAATGTGACTTTGACTCTATGTGGAGATGAAGGAATGAATTATAGCACACTGCTTAGCGAAAGCGGGGTCTTTGGAAAATGTATGTAACCCACAGGGAGCGTGTGTTACAGGGTGCCTTCTGGGCTGATCCCCGGAGGATATTAGTTTGTTACAACTCTTACTGAAAAACCGTAGTAGCTCATGTTTTTAGCTCTCCAAGTCCTCGGCTCAGTCCCTGGTGTGTTGGCCAAGGTGACGGCTCTGGCATTTGCTCAGACGGTTGCAGCTAGAAAGTGACTGAATTAGGGAATCTGGAGTAATAGGATGAGTATCTGAAATGCCTGGAAATGGAATTGAAATGGCATTGAAAATGTTTTTTTGAGAAGTGGGGAGGTACAGGAGATTTGGAGAGAAACAGCGTCGTTCTGAATTGCAGACGAGGAAAGAAGGAAGGCTGAGTGTGGCAGATCCTATCTTGAAAGCTGAGCTGCCATTCCATCAGCAAATAAGAAGTGAAAAGAAAATCACTCAACCTATAAAATGTGACAGGCCCAAGAGCAATGAGCCACGACCTGAGAGAGCTGTCCTCACTGGGAATTAAGCATGTGCCCTGAGTGTGAAATTCAGCCCAATAGCCAGGATCCTTATCAGGCCCGTGCAGAACTTTTAAGAGGCCTTCCCTGGGACTTTCAGGTCTGTGTGGATCCTCTGGTGCAGAGCAAACTGATTTCACCACCTTGTGCCAAACAATACTAAACCCTGTTGGGTCACACAACAATCCCTATGGTTAGGGGTGATCTTCAGGGAGCTATGAAATTCCAAGAGATTTCTTAGATGTCTGGGTCTGATCATTAACAGTAACAGGAGTGGGTGGAAGAGGGAGGCACAAAACACCACACGTGTGTCATATGATGATGCGGGAACGTCACTGGGGGACTCAAGGCAGGGCTAGACCTGGAGGAGATTCAGGTCGAGTAGAGCACAGAGCTGTTTGCATATGATCCCTGCTGTTTCGGCACAGGGAGGAGGCACAAAACAGGGGGCTGCTACTTATTACTCCTAGCCTGTTTCCTTTCATAGGTTGAGCTGTTTTCTTTTCAATTCTTATTTGGTTCTGGAACGGCAGCTTGGCTCTGAGGATGGGAATTGCCACATTCAGTCCTCCTTCCCTCCTCATCTGAAATTCAAACTCATGCTGTTTCTCTCCGGATCTGTGTCACTGGGAGCAAAATCAATCTTTTAATTTTTGTTGTACAGAGTTAATTGACAGTGCTTTTTATGATGGATTGACTAGCAACAAGCCCTGGCCTTACTAGGAACTATGAAATGAGTGATAGCAGTTTTGCTCATCTGGTGATAACCCAGACTAGCAACTTGGACTAACTAGTAGTGAATCCATGATAGGAATTACTCATTACCAAGAACTGACTGCTCATTATTGACTTATGATTGGTCATTATCAACTTGTGATTGCTCACTATTAACTTGGGATTGCTCATTCTTAAATAGTGTTTCATCACTAGCAAATATTGATTGTTTATTGTTATTCCACATCAATCACTCATCATTGTTAGACTGGTAGTAATCAGTGGTACCTGCCTAATAAGCAAAGATTGCCTCCTGCTTAGCGTCAATGGTTCTTTTGTACTCACTACTGATTTCTTATGGGTAAGCCTTGATGGCTCACTAAGTGCCGTCACTCGGCAGCATTCAATAGCAGTTTCTTAGTTATGTAATAGTTCAAGATACTGAAAAGGGTAAAGAAGAGGCATGTGATCCCCTCACCATTATTTTCATTCATACTTCCGTTAGGAACTTCTTGTTACAGTGAACGAATGAGCCCCTAAAAAACCATAGTTTTGAAATTAAGCACAGGAAACTTAACATTGAGACACACTCTACGAGGGAGGCTGCAAGTCAGGCTGTGTGCTAGGAGCAGGGTGCAGGTGCAGAATTTGTTTTTTCATTCCTCATGGTGCTTCTGAGTCATGCATTTGTGGTAAAATTCACATCTGTGCAGGGGGACAACCCAACGTGTCCTGCTTTAATTATTCCAATACAGTTAAAGCTGTACAACTCCTTTATTATAGATCGGTTATATCAGTAGAAAGGTACTCTCTGTTAGTGGAGCTAGTCCTGAGCGAGAAGTGGAATAACAATATTGGTCCTTCAAAGCGTCTGACAAAGTGGGATTTTCTCCCACAAAAGTTCATAAGATAAATAAATTTGTTAGTCTTTAAAAGTGCCACAGGACTTCTTGTTTATTTTAACATTGGTACAAAACTTCCTAATATTAGTAGACTGCCTCCAAACAGGAGTTACTCTATTTTTCTAGTTCAATAGAAAAATCACATCCTTAATTTTAATACTTATGCTGAACCAGAAGCAGTGTGTTGGCCAGGCCTTAGTGTATCTCAGGAGCTTTCTTATCTGAAAGAGACAGGTGAAAATCATGGAGAACAACTAAAGTTAGGCAAAATTTTTCTTGTGAATAGTTTATTCACAGAAAAATGCAGTTTTGGTCGATCCAAATATTTTTCAAGCTGGATTCACAAGGTTTGTTAGGGACCATTCACAAAGTAACCTTTTAATCCAATGGTCAGAGTCCTTTCTGCGATGTGGAAGAGCTGGGTTCAGTTTCTCCCTATGCCTGACGAGAACTGAACCTGAGGGCTGGCTTATGCTACTGGCAAAATTTAATGGCACTCAATGTGAGTTTAGGTAAGCTACAGAGAGTAATTTGTGCAACTCCTGTCGACTTCCTAACTTCCTGTTAAGGCAGAAACTTCACTGTGCTGTGCAGATGGGAAATACATCCTGGTTGATGCAGCGCCACGTCACTTCAACAGGTGGTTTTATCGATTCGATTTCTGGATTGACTGAACGTGCCTCAACTGATCATTCAATTGATCTGGAAAAATCAACTGACGGTAGTGACTTTACTGCCATCAGCGTAGACATGGCCTAAGTCTCCCATACTGTAGGGCATCCCCTACCTATCCAGGGGGCCACTGGCGAGTTTGGGGCAGCCCCTTTGCCCGCCAACTTTTCAGAAGTGGCCAGTGGACTGAAAGACCTTCTGTGCACGCAGCTCTAGAAATGACTTTCTGGAAGAGCAGAGAAGGGTGATCTGTGAATGGATTTGAAAGAAAAAGTCTGGGCCAGAGGTTAAACAGCAGACACCTTAAGCTGCCATTGACCCCTGCCAGTGCTGGGAATGTCACATTTTTTACCAGGAGCTGTCCTTGGAAAACCGTTGTTCTTAGACGACAGCAGCAAACATGCTTTCCATCATCGACATTAGGTAAACAAGGCTGCTTTTTCCCATGCCTTTCTAAACTGTGGAAATACATCTATGTGGCCAACTCAACCACAGTCCCATTTCCTCTTGCACTGGAGTTCTCTGAGTCATTTTCACAGCAGAACTGTGATAAAGTACAGGATCTTGTTCCAAGCCAATGTCTCTTTCCTTCAGATTTTCCTTGCAAGCTCCTGTGTCGTGGTACTTAGTGACAGAGCGCAGCAGCACTTCTGTCTGGGAATAGATAAACTGTAGATCTGCAGATTGATTTCCCTCACCTTAGTGTGCAAAGATCCAGAGTGTTATCTTGACCCCATACACGGTTACGTGTGTGCGTGCCCTGGTACCACTTATCCAGGATGTGAATGCTGATGCTTTTAGCACATCAGGAATGCTGTCCTGGATCACAGCACCTTTGTATTAATTATTAGCATTGCACACTATGAAATGTGAAGCCTGATCTCCTAAGCACCTCACATTGTAGTAAGACAGCAACAGATGCTGCGTCAGTAGCTCTGCAGAGCTATCCCTGGGCTCAGCAGGACCTGTGGAAGCTAAGGGAGGCACTAGAGGGATTTGAAGAGAGTGCAACTTGCAGTGTTATGTGGTCTCTTCCAGCTGGGGATAGCGTGGAAGGGTGTTACTTGGGAACGGAGAGCCACAGCCTCTTGGGCAGGGGAGAAGGAGTGAGGTGGTTCAGATGTTGTGCTGGGCTGGGGAGCAGGACTTTCTTCTGGACCAGCAAAGCCAGCTGGCTTTGGTGGAAGCTGTCTAACTGAGCCACCCGATGAGCATCAGGCATCAGCAAGCTCATGAGTAGCAATGGTTCGGTAGCTGCTCAATGGACTCCAAGGCTGCTGCCGTGCTTGGCTTTGTGTTGCCTCTGCTGTCTCCAGCCCAGCCCGCACCCAGCTCTGTCCTGGTTCTGACCCTCAGCTCTGCCTCCTGGCTGTGACTCTGGCACACCCCTTGGCTTCTGAGTCTCAGCTCCCAACTTTGGCTGCACCTTGGTGTGAGTCAACACTTTATTGGTAGGCTAGAACATGCTCCAGCCATTAGGCAGGACTGCCTATGACTTGGTCACCGACACCATAAGGTTAGTGTTGACAGAGAGCAGGCCACCGTTGATTAACTCTGTGAATGATCCATATCATGGGTACCTAATGAATGTGCTTGTTGGGCTGTGGAGATACTGTCCATGGGGTGTGCTCTGTAGTTACAGACTAGGAAGGCCCCAGTAATGGAGTCAGCAGCATTTGTAAATCTAAGGCCAGGCTCTTCTGCTACAACCACTTGCTGTCCTGCACAAATGAGAAGAGACAGTCTTCCAAAATTTCTGTGCAGAGACAATTCTACTCTAGGGACCACTTTCTACTGCACTTCCTCACTGTCACATCTGAGCCACTTCCAGAGCTGCACTTGACACAACTAATCCCTGTCCCCCATGGTTCGTGCTTTCCCTTGCAGAGAATTGTGTGAGTGATTGCCAAGCAAGCTAAAAGCATATTTGACTGCCTTAGTAGGAGCATTGCCAGCAGATTGAGGGTAGCGATTATTCCCTTCTATTCGGCACTGGTGAGGCCTGATTTGAAGTACTGTGCCCAGTTTTGGGCTCACCTCACTACAGAAAGGATGTGGGCAAGTTGGAGAGAGTGCAGCAGAGGGCAATGAAAATTATTAGGAAGCTGGAGCAGATGTCTTATGAGGAGAGGCTGAGGAAACTAGGCTTCTTTAGTCTGCAGAAGAGAAGAATGAGGGAGGATTTGATAGCTAACTACCCTAAAGGAGATTTGAGGGAAGATGGAGCTAGGCTGTTCTCAGAGATGAGAGACGGCAGAAGTAGGAGCAATGGTCTCTAGTTGCTGTGAGGGAGGTCTGCGTTGTCTATTAGGAAAAACTTTTTCATTGGAAGGATGGTGGAGCCCTGGAATGGGTTATCTAGGGAGGTGATGGAATTTCATTCCCTGGCTGGGGTGATTTAGACAATGTTGGTCCTGCTTTGAGCAGTGGGTTGGCTTAGGTGTCCTCTTGAGATCCCGTCCAACCCCTCTATGGTGGAGTGTGTGTTTGGGCAAGATTCCCCCCTTCCTCAGCTATGGTTGGCTGTGTGCTAACTCTGGAGGAGGCATGTTGGTGGCACGTGGAGTGGAAGGTGGGTTGGTTTGGCACAGTCCTGAGATCCTGGGGGAGTTTGTTCCAGTCTGGGGCTCGCCCTGGAGAAAGCTCCGTCTCCTGCACATACAGTCTTCATATGTGTTGTGGAGAGTTTGGTTGTGCCGACGGAATGGAGTTGTCTGCCTGGCTCTTTTGTATATCCTGTCTGGGCTAAGGCCATAGAGCGCTTGGAAGATAGGGTCCAAAACCTTGAACTTGACTCAAGTGTGTAGCCATTTGTGGCTGTGCTCTCCTTTGCTGGTGGATTTTCTTCATCCCTTTCCTCCTTGGTCTGCTAGGGTTCCTCAGCGTTCTTGCCATATTCTCCACACCACAGTCTTTCTGCTTTCTCGTTAGACAGCGTCATCAGCTCTCATGGTTTCAGCAGCTACCTGTGAATGGGTGGCTCCCAAATACATCTTGATCTTCACCATCTATTCAGCCTCATGTCTCCAGCTGGCTCTGTGGGCTTCTCATCTTCTATCTTTCCCTCTCAGTGTCAGATCATCTACCTGCCTTGGCTCATCGGCTGAGGGCCATCTTCAGCTGCTTTCCATCCTCCTTCTCTACCATATGCTGAGGATCTGGCTATGTCCTGCCACTTTATATTACAGTATATTGTTGGGAGTGAAGGCGTATTTAAGGGTCTGCTCTGATAATATTTAACAGCATAAGCCCAAGGAGAGCTGTGTACCTGTAAGAAACTGCAGAACAGTCCTGTTGGGCATTGTGCACGTGTAAGACATTATGCAGTAATCAGGGTTGTGAGAAAAGGAAACAATACAGTAATTGGAAAGCTAGACAAGAGCAGTTTGCAAGATCACTAAGCCTGTACTGATAGGGGAGGAAAGCCAACCCGGGTATGCGACTAATAAGCATGTGTAAGAAAACATAACAAAAAGCTATAGATAGTTGTGTAACAAAGGGAGGAGCAAGTAGTGTTGTTTGGTGCTGGAGGTGACTGTGATGCGACTGTCCTGATGCACTCCCCACATGAGAGTAATCGATTATGGCATTGACTATTTTGCTCTCAATAAGTATTTTAGACCCATCTGCTGAGTCAAGTCACCATCAGTCCAACAGATATCACCAAACTCCATGCCTAAATAGAGGGCCTTTGCCAACTCTTGGAGATCTCTGGCCTTGGTTGCATTGATGACTCGTTCTCAGGCCTCCTTCTCACCTGTCTCTTTCCTCCACCACTAAAGTGACATTGCCTTTTCCTGGCTCCAGTCGTGTCACCCCTTACATGGCTTTCTGCCCCTTCTCGAGATCGGGAACCATTCCTCTTCACTTTACACTGCTTCCTTCTTTCACTCAACACCCACACTCTGACTTTTTCCCTGGCCCTCCTCCGATCACTGTCTCTTCGCTTCTCCTTTTCTCACTCATGCCTTCTTTCATGCTGCCCCTTATCCTGGTAATTATTCATTGTGGGTCTGCCTCAAGCACACAGTAACCCCCACTGTTTCCCTGGAGATTTCTCTGGGTCATCTTTCATTGGTGTTGGGCACAGTCTTCCCTCCTCCTGCCTTGTCCTCATCTGGGGTAGGCTGTAAGCTTTCGGGGGCCACAGTCTTTGTTTCGTCAAGTATCTCGTACGCACAAGGGCCATGCAGACAACAACAGGAACAGCGTCAGAGACCCCTCTGACCTGACGTAGAGGAGCATGCCACGGGTTCTCAGAGACAAAGGAAAACACATTCCACTCAGAGGGTGTCAAGCTTTTATTTTTTGGGTTTGTATTTTCATAACCTTTTAAGCAGCTATTTGAACCTTTGAAAAATGAAATAATGCAGGCACAGATAACCTACCTCGTGCTGGAGCTGGATGGAGAAATATCACCCAAAGGCAGACAATGTAGCTTTTGTTATGAGATGTTAGAGTTGACTCTGTGCCAGCAGGGAGTGTTTTTGTCATTCGCGTTGTTCAGTGCTGGGACATGAGCCCACACACCCAGTGCTCACTTCACTTGTGACCTTTAACTGTTTTGTAAAAATTTGTTTATGGCTTGTGCAGCAGATTAGAAGGTAAAATGATCCCCGACAGTGTGAGCCTTCCCTGTCTGCCTTTCTCTAAGCATCTGATTGAGTAAATCAGAATACGGAGGTGGTATAAGATCAAACATTTTGACAGATGAGTAAGAAAATCAGAAGGCTTCAAATGTGCAGCTCGTCAGTCAGACTGGATAGTGTAGGCAAAACTGAAATGGGTTTGATGCACCTGCATCTCCCATCATTTGACAACAGGCAAAACACTTTTATCAGAGCCAATGTTTGTAGAAAGGAACAGCAAACCTTTTGCCACTTTTCCATTTTTAAGTTTACTAATTTTTAGCTTTCTTCAGAGCACAGACGAAGGGCATTTGTTGGAACCTTCCCCCCTGCCCCAGGGTTAACAGATGGTTAATGATCAGTTTGATAATGGAATAAAATAGGTTGCTGGTTCCTGATCCATTTGCCGCTATTAAGCTTAGGCTCATAGTGTGAGCTGGACTTTGCTCTATTCTGGTGCTATATCATCTTCCACAAAAGAACCTGGGGACAGCTAAAGGCAATGACTTACAAAAGTTTTGCTTTTCTTCACAACAGGCACCCATACCAAGTTTAAATTACTATGTTGGGTCAAATCTGTAGCTGGTTTAAATCAACTCCCTGGGGCTATGGAGGTATTTGCTAGGTGATTTCCAAAGGGGTAGCCATGTTAGTCTAGTCCAGCAAAAAAACCAAGGAGTCGTGTGGCACTTAATAACTAACTGTACCTGGGACATCAAGACTTCAAAGAGAGACAGCAGAACTCAAATTAATATGCAAGCTAAACTCTGTGAAAGCAGGACTCAATCGAGACTATGGGTTCTTTTCCCATTACAAAGGGTAATTTGACTTCAGGCTTCCCATGGTTTGAGCCTGTAAACTGCTCTGATTTGCTGTTACTTTATGACCTGATCCTATGTTTTACACCCCCTTGCATTTAGTTTCATTCCTTTCTGTAAGTTCACCCATCTTCGAAGCATCTGAGGAAGTGGGATCTTCTCCCACGAAAGCTCATGCAAAAAATAAATCTGTTAGTCTTCAAGTGCCACACAACTCCTTGTTGTTTTTTCACTTAACGACTAACCTGTTAGTCTTTATTTGCTAGGTGGCAATCTGGCCCATTGACTCATTTGAGTTCATGACCAGAAGGAGTTTTTAAGATCATCTGGTTTAATTTGCTGTATAACGCAAGCTGCAGAACATGCTCCAGATAATCTCTAGAGTGGCTCTATTAGAGAAACAGCCAGTCTTCCTTTTAAAACAGCCAGTGATGGAGACTACCATGATCCTGGGGAAATTGTTCCAGTGGTTAATTACTCTCATTGATAAAAGAAATGACACTTTATTTCCAGTAAGATTTTTGTCCAGTTCAACTTCCAGCCATTGGATGGTATTAGACCTTTCTCTGATAGATTAAAGAGCCCATTAGCGAATATTTGTCCCCATGCAGGTACTTATCAGCTGTAATCAAGTCACCCCTTAACCTTCTCTTTCTTAATATAAATAGATAAACTCAAGGAACTACGTCACTGAATGGCATGTTTTCTAATCCTTCAGTTATCCACGTGGGTCTTCTTCGAACTCTCTCCAGCTTACCGGCATCCTTCTTGTATTGTGGGCAACACGACTGGACACGGGATTCCAGCAGCCATCACATTCAGAGGTAAAGCACATCCCTACTCTGACTTCTGTGTGTCCTGTTCATGCATGCCACGATCACCTTAGCCCTTTCGGCTGCAGCATCACATGGGGAACTCATGGTCAGCTGATTCTCTGCCATGACCCCCTGAATCTCTTTCAAAGTCTCTGTTTCCAGGAAGGAGCCCACACCTTGGAAGTCTGGTCTACATTCAGTGTTCTTAGGGGACATACACTATAGTGTTGCCTGCAGTGACTCAAGAGGGTGGGTACCAACCTAGGGCAGGCTAGTACGCCAGGTGTGTTCTGCTCCTGGAATTCATGAATCAGTTACCAAGTGTAAACTTCAGACCCTGTACCATGAAGTGACCGACATTCCCCTGAGTACACAGATCTAACTCATATGTAGGTGAGTGGATCTTTGTGACAGGTGGTCCCTTACATCAAGGACAACAGTAATATTCAGTTCCAAAGAGGCAGCCATGTTAGTCTAGTTCAGCAAAACAAGCAAAGAGTCCGGTGGCACTTAAGGACTAACAAATATATTTATTGCATGAGCTTTCATTGGACAAAATCCCACTTTGTCAGATGCTATGAAGATGGGGGAACTTACGGAATGGGAGGAAAATAAATGCAGGGGAGTGTAAGTCATGGGATCAGGTCAGACTCTAACAGCAAATCAACGCAGTTGTTCTTATTCAAACACTGGGAAACAGCACAGGAAAGTAAGGTCAAATCAGTTGTTGTAATGGGAAAAAGAATCCATAGTCGTGATTTAATCTTGCTTTCCCACAATTGAATCTGCATATCAGTTCTAGTTCAGCTGTTTCTCTTTGAAGTGTTGATGTCCTGTTGACTTGCTTGAGCACAACTGTTAACAAATCACCCAAAGAGTGATTAGAAAGTAATATTCAGGTTACTCTCAGTCCCAAGAAACTAGTCACTTACCCCAGGTCAACTGCACTTTAGATTTAACACCAAAGAGAATGTGTGTAGCCAATCCTACAATAAGCTACACAAAGATTCCTTATACAGGAAAAGGAAACCAGAGTTATTTACAAGATGTAAACAGCTACACAAATAGGTTACAATCAAAAATTCCAGTAGATTATAGAATAATAATAGCTCTTTAGGGATAACCCAGGCTGCATGGATGGGGATCTCTCGCTTATGTTTAGAAACACTTTGCCACCCCCCATCCCCACCCCCCCACGTCAAAGGCGCATAGAGGTAATCAGTCCCTTTATTTTTGATCTCTTTTACTGCAGGTGACTTAGATGGCAGCTATGCATTTGTCAGGGCTCAGATTAGACATGGGGACCATGGCATGAGCTAGCACCTGGTCTGTCAGCATCACTTATTTAGGGACATTAAGCCACGCCAAAACTCATATAGTTTGCTTTGCTTGTGCCCAGTTTCCCAAGTGATTCAGTGACCTGTCCACTTTGTTATTCCCACTTCCCCAATTGTTGCATCATCTGCAAACTTTATCAGTGATGATTTTGTTTTCTTCCAGGTGAGTTCACTGATGCATATTAAATAGTGTAGGGCCAATAACAATCTCATTAGTATCCCACCAGAAACATAGCCACTCAGTGATGGTTCCCTGCTTTCAATTACATTTTGAGCCCTCTTTAGCCATCTTTTAACCCATTTAATCTGTGCCATATTCATTTTACATTGGGTTAGTTTTTTCATTAAAATGCCTTCTAGTACTAAGTCAAACTATATCACATCACCCTGTTACTTTTCTCTGCCAAACTTCTAAACTCACCAAGATATCATATTAGTTTGGCAGTATATATTTTCCATAAATCCATTTTGATTGGCATTACTTATATTGCCTTTCTTTAATTCTTTATTAATCTAGACCTGCATCGGCCTCTCCATTATCTTTCTTGTAAGTTCCCCCATCTTCAAAGTGCTTGATGAAGTGGTATTTTCTTCCATGAAAGCTCATGCAATAAATGAGTTTGGTAGTCATTAAGTGCCACAGGACTCCTTGTTTGTTTTGCTGAACTAGACAAACATGGCTACCCCTTTAGAACTTACCTTTCCTGAGACTGATGTCAGACTAACAGGCTTTTAATACTCCAGATCTTCCTGTTTACCTTTTTAAAAAAATTGGCACAGTATTAACTATTTTCTGGAACTTCCCTAGGGTTCCAAAATTTGTTGAATATCAATATTAGTGGTCCAGTCAGCTCCTCAGCCAGCTCTTCTAACAGTCTTGGATGCAAGCTCTCTAGACCTCCTGATTTTAAAATATCTGAATTGAGTTGGTGATTCCAAAGGGGCAATGCATATTTACACCAGGTGGGGATCTGGCCTGTTATATTTTGGGTTTTCTCAGTCCTGATTGAGCTTGGGTGGTGCTTAGAACCCATGACTCTACCCGAAGTCATGGGGAATTTTGGGTGCTCAGCACCTGTCATGCCGTGTTTTGGGTAGTCTCCTTACTAGTGGAGCGAGTGGGTATGACACTTTCATACCTGCTAGGAAAGAGAAGGCCGTCTAAGTTTATGTAGCTGAATAGGGGTTGTGTCTCTACAATAGTCCATGGTGTATAGCTTAGCTATGCTCTAATTCTGAGGCTCTGCTGATCTACAGCAGACTGGATTTTTCTGGGTGCAGCACAGAGAAGGTATTGCCGGGAAGCCGCTTACAGCTTCCTGATTTCTTGTCTAGCTCTGGCACCAGGTTAGAGCAGACATGAAACTGCTCTAACTTATTGCAGCTGGCTAGGGTCCCACATGGACATCCAGAGCGTATCCAGCCACTCTTTCTCCCCACCCTGATATGCTCCACAGCTCCTTTGGAAGGGTGCCCACTGTGCTCTTCCCCTGCCAGGTGAACCCACAGCAGGGTAGTTCTGCTGAGTGAATCTCCACTCCCTCGGAGCAGCCCGAGCATTGCACCGGGAAGACAGCAGGGTTGGGAAGCATCCCTATCTCTCTCCAGCTGTGGACGCAATATTTATGGAGCTGCGTTAAAGGTTTCAAAATGAAATTAGGGCCTGGTACTTTTCTTTCCTTTCATATGATAAGATTTATTGTGCTTTGCACAGCTGAAAATCCCAGTGAAATATTTTCAGCTTTCTCCCTTTCTTTTGTGCTGGCCCCATGGCTCTGAGCAGGTTTGGAGATTTACCATCATGTTAGACAAACATCACATGCAGGGATTTGTAAACATTTGTCATCACACCCATGACCTACCATAGCTTGGGGCAAACCAGTTCAGTGCACAATGCTAATTTCAATACCAGAACAAATAAAGGCTGTAAGTGGTTTAGCAGCTTGCAGGGAAAAGGATTAGAACCTCTCCTTAGCAGAAGCACATTTTAATGGATCATGTGCTTCACAGGCAAATCTGACTGGTGCACAAATTATAACAAAAGGCTGCTGCTTTTGCATATGAACAGGCAGAGAAAGTTACCCACTGGGCCAAAGCAAGATTTCTGTCCATCACTGCAATGGGCTGGGAACTATTTCTAGTGAGACATAAAGTGCCTGACTCTTAGCTAACCAAGGCCACTTCACCATGCTCTGGCATGGCATGGAGAGAAGAAACTGTCCCCCGATAAAGCGTCCCAAGCCAGTGCAATCCTGGACTGGAAGCCCCCTGCCAGCCCTGCTCCCAGTGGAGTAGACCAGGGACAGCTGTGTGGCCAGCGGACATTGCCCTACATCTATATCTTGCTTCCCCAGACCCACAGGGAACAGTGAGCATAAGCCCCAAGGCTGCTTTAACCAGTGGAGAAATTTCACACATAAATCGGACAGACACATTTCCCTGCAACACCTTGAGACCACCCCTCTCTACAGCCCCTAGCAGCCTCCAATGCAAATTTGTTTCTGCCCCCCCCCACTGCATTACTCTGACCTTCTCCTGCCCTCACCTCTGGTGCTGCAGCAGGCTCCAGACTAACTACCCAGGCTCTGGAACATCTCCTGAACTGCTCCAACATCTCCTTCCTCCCCACCAAGCCCTGTCTCTCTCTTCCTTCCTGAGGCTGCAGCCTCGCCTGCTCCAGAACCTCTCCTCTCCCCATGCCCCAGTCCTTCCCTTCAAGCACGCCTCTTTCTTTCTTACTCTCAAACCCAAACGAGCTCAGACTTCTCATATTTCCGGCCGGTAGTTGCCAGCTTGCCATCAAATAGCATCCTCTGCTCTAGGCTGTCGGCTTTTAGAGTCAAGTCAGAAGTGAAGTTCAGGGAAAACTCTTGACAAGGTAAAATGACTCTGTAGGCTATGTCTCCACTAGCCAAAGCTAGTTTGAACTTGTTAGTTCAAACTAAGAAGTTTGAGATTAGTTTGAATTAACCTTGATCTTATAAATTTGAATTAACAACGTGTTCTAGTTCGAACTAATGCTTAGTTTGAACTAGAACACGTTTTTAGTTTGAGATAACCACCTTCGTTCAAACTTATTTAGTTCAAGTCCACATCATGCTTAGTTTGAACTAAGCACCGTTACTAACTAGTTTGACCTAAGCGTTCCTTAGTTTGAACTAAAAATTTTCTTAGTTCGAACTAAAGAAAGCCTAGTGTGGCCATGGGCTAAATTAGTCTGGATTAAGCCTCTTTAATCGAGGCTAACTTGTGTCCAAAGACTAAGGGGAAGAGAGCTCCCATGTGTCTAGCAAGGTCACAGAAAGAGAAGCCAGAATACCGCAGGGGGTGAGGTTGCTGGATGTGGACAGAGGTAATCCTTAAACACCTGAAAACAAGAAATGGGCCAGACCCCCTAATGCATAGGCAAACAGCCCTGAATTGGGGGGGGAGGGGGGGATTTTGATCTAAAGCTAAACTTGTTGCTTAGGCTCATTTCTGTGACAATCTAAAATGAGTGCTTTCTTAACAGTGCCTTAGAGAAAACATAGATGCCTAACAAGCTGTGTGACACTTTCCCCAGGTTTAAAAGCTCATTCAGTTTGTGTTTAAGTCAAACTCCCTGCGTGTTCTGGAAACCAAAAGGAAGAAAGACCCATGGGATTTCTCATCTTCCTATAGTTGAGTAGCCCCAGAGATGTCTCTTTAAATAGGTCCTCAAATGATGGCCTTTGTAACCTTGGAACTGGGAAATGGCTTTCAGCAATGTTGCTCAGTGAAGGGTCAGGCTCCTGCTTTTGTATCCCACAATTGTAATGACCTATGGGTAAAATTTTCAGTGATGCCTAAGCACCATTGATTTAATGTTATTTAGGCTTTCAGATGTCCAAATCATTTCTGAAAATAAGACTTAAGCCCCAAACTCGCTTGCACTCTTGTGAAAGTTTGATCTCTATTTTGAAATTTCTTTCCTCGCCTTTCTTGCTGGAACATTATATAGTGGGGCACTTAAAAAATTTCTACTGCTTTGAGGAAAAATCACCCATAATCTCCCAGTATTTCTTGCTTTAATGATAAGGAATCTCTCTCCTACCAGTCAAACTCTCTCAAAACTAATACTTCTGTGGAGTATCTTTATGGACTTTGAATGGTATTTAATCCTTTGTAGTGGCTGGCAATCTTTCATCTACTGTACCTAACCATTTGCCCTGGTGTAATTTTAACAACACTCGTGTATACACACAATGCCGAATGGAGTTTTGGGCTCATTGGCAATTTCAAAAAGTTGGTGAAAAAATTTTCAGATCAGATCAAAAACTAAATTTGGATATTTCTGGCAATTTGAAAAAAAATTAAAGGTTTTGGTAGACCAATGACTTCCTTTTATTTTGACCATCACAAACCTTTTGGAACTGTTCAAAAATACGATGAAATAAAACTATCAAAGAAGGTCATTTCAAACTGAAAATATGTAAAAAAAAAAAAAAAAAAAAAAATGTTGAATGTAAACACTTTTGTTTTGTTTTCTTCCCAAAATGGAACATTTCAATGACAATGACACCAACTCACAAAGTGTTTGGTGTCACTGAGTCTGCCTTTTCTTTTCTTTTCTTTTCTTTTCTTTTCTTTTCTTTTCTTTTCTGAGGGGGAGAGTTAGGTTTCAGCTGGAAAAATTTCATCAAGATCTATTTGCATTTCTAATTGCCCCATTCAGCATGTTGGCTTGACATAGCCATTGAGGCCACAGGCAACCAAATTGTTTTCAATTTTTTTTCTTAAATTTGTAGAAAATATTGACAAAATAGCCCCTGTGAAATGTCTTTAATATATTCTTATGATGTTAAATGGAAACAATTTATTAGGCTTCAAAAGAATATTTTGGGGATCAAGTTTTCATTTAATGGCTGCTTTCTTTTCACACTGTCATTAACTAGCTCTCCCTCAAACACCCCCAAATTATGGAAATCCATCCCATAAAACAAAAGCGGTGTTGGAATAGTTTCTGGAATAAGACTGAAAGTTCTGTGGTGTTTGCCAGCACCACCTTTTATGACTGTTTAATCCAGCCTCTTGAGTCTCAAGATCTAAGGCTTCCGTGCTGGGTGAGATCAAAGATAGTTCCAGCCATAAATCTCTTCTCGGTTTGGATTCAACAAAAGGTTTGATGCTTGACGTTGCCAAAAGCATATCATGATATTTTCTCTTGAAGTTCATCAGACTAGTTTGTGTTGTGCTTTGCTGTTTTATTCATGTAATTATCCAGATATTTAATACTGTTAGTGTTGCTCACATTAACTCTTTTGATTTGGAACATGGGCCAGGTCCTCATCTGGCATAAATTGGCCTAGTTTCTTTTGACTTCAATGGAGCTAATCTGAAGCTGGCCCATCAGCTTGACAGTTTATGTCACAGCTGAAAGGGAGAATGTGTTTGCCCAAAAAATCTGCGGTGGAAGAGCCACTACATCTGCTTAGAGCTAAAACCAGCTCTATGATTTTTACTATAAGCAAGAGCATTGACACACAATCAAACCAGAAGTGTTGTTTGGAAATTTAAAACCTCTTCTATGAAACTGTAAAATAACTCACACTGCATTTCAGTTCATTGAGGTCCCTTTGGCACCTGGCTAAACTGAACATTGATCAAAGTACTTTGAATTTTCAGGCATGTAGAGTGTCCTGTGTCTCGGCATTTGCAGAGCTGAGGGTGAGGTGTTTCGCTTTGCACCCATCGCAGTGACAGACTCTGTAATGGTTTCTCCTGGGCACAGAAACCGAGTCAGAGGCTTTGTGACTGTATTTGTTCAGGCAGGGTCTCATCTTCTTGCAATGCCATGCCTCATTCCCAAAGAGCCCCACTCCCACCATAGTGCTGGGCATTAGGAAGTTGGTGCTGGAGAAGTCTCAGAGCAAGCTGCAGCAGCCCTGAATGTGGTATGTGGTGGGGTGGACGGGTCAAATGATATTACAGTGTGGATTTGCAGAACAATGGGAAGGAGAACGGAGCCAGACTACCATTTGCATACGCCCTGGCAATTCCTTCCAAGGTCAGTGTGACATTCACCTGTACAAAAGGCCAGTGTAGAGCAAATGCACAACTGTTGTCTCAGGTAAGCCATATTTTGATTATTAGCATTGCCCTGGTCCTAGAACAATGGGGAGGGGAGCATTTGGAGCTGACGCTGGGGATTTCCTAGCAAAGGAACTTCAGGTAGTTTCTGCTTCCTTTGTGCTACATGGCTACTGTAGAGGAGCTGCCATGTTTGACAACAGGTATCAGACGTACACCCTACCTCTCTGGCCTCCCGCTTCTGCTGCAAGCAGCAGTTAGTTATAGAGGAATGTGCAGAACTGAGTGAGCTCAGCAACCAGAGGAGCCAAATTGCTCTGCTCTTGAGAACCAGTCCAGTGGCAGGGTGCTCTGGGTTTCGTGTCTGTGTGGTGGGCTGTACAAACTCCACCCTAGGCAACATGGCATTAAGGAATAGCTTTGAGTCCAGCCAGCCCTGCCCCACCAGACCTGCTGGAAATGCTCCATGTGGAGGAGGAATTAAAAGATGGGGAAACAGCTCCTTTGGGGCAGACCTGCAACCCAGAGGGGAAGCTGAAATCTGGATAACAGCTGCAAGGGGTCTGCCCCGAGTGAAGGGAATCCTGCCCCAGAAACAATCAGAAAGAGAAGCATTCCCCTTTCCCCCACATACGGACTCTGGATGACTACTTTATAGGACTCAGTTAAGTTGACTTAATAAGGTCCACTGAAAGTCAACTTTATTAAGTCAACTTAGTGAGGCTCATTTGGTTAAGTTGACTTTATAAAGTCGACTTAAAAGGCTCTCCTGCACTAAATTGACTTTATTAAGTTGACTTTAATGAGCACATTGCATCAATTTAACCCTTAAAGTTGACTTTAAGGGAAGGAGTTATTAAGTCAACTAAGCAAGTGCTTAAGTTGACTTAATGAACTCCAAATGTGGCCGGGGAGTTGCTTAAATCGACATAAGCCTCCTTAAGTTGACATAAGCCCCTAGTGTAGGCATAGCTGCTATTTGTGGTAATCCCCGTTTACTTTCTCAGTGTTCCTGCCCGCCCCACCAGCAGGGGAAGGTCTTGGACTGAGCTGGAAAGAAGTTGGAGGGAAGGGAAGGTAGGACAGGAAGTGGACCAAAGACTGCAGCCTTTCAGTTGCCAGATTACTGATAAGCCGAGAGGATCTTGAACTGGTGGAGTGGGGTGGCTGTGGTCTCCTACCAACCACCATGTCCTTTGCTGGTCATGGGAATTAGCCCTGACCACTAGGACACAGTCCCTGGCCTGCCCTGAGTGAGAATGGTTACACTCTGTTTACATGTGACTTCCTCCCAGCCATTGTCATTGAGAGGAAGGAGAGCTGAATGGTGTCTGAGCATTGAGACACTTAACCATCACTATGGCAGCATTCACACATTTACCCCGTAGTAGCAAAAGACAGCATTTCCAAACCTGGCTGCCTCAGGCATGGCTAATTCCCAGAGGTGTGGGGTCTCCGTAGGTTCCATTGACTTGCATGGAAAAACCCAGATGCTCAGAAACTCAAATTAAGCCACTCTTGCTGCCTAGATGCAGAATTAGGTGCTTAATTTTAGACACTGAGGCTCAGATTTTCCAAAGGCCACTAGTGATTTGGGGTACTTCTGGCTTGTGGCACCTGAAGACACCTGAAAGTGGTCTGATTTTTAGCATGTCGCAAACTGGACACTATAAAATGGAGACTCCCTCCACCCCCAAATCACCACTTACATTTGGAAATCTTGGCCCAAAGTGTGAAACTGTTGACCTTCCTGTCTCAGCATGGCTCCTCCAAACATTCAACTAGCACGAACCAGGCCCATCAAAATCTTGAGTGGTTTTCTTAAACAGAGAGACATTCCGGGTTTTCTTTATTTGCTTTCTGGTTTGGGAGCCACTGGGTTTTGTGTATTCAAGCTTTTCTTCTCCATCACACAAGCGAAATGTCAGGACAGTTGGGCACTGAGTCTCTTAAGCCTCTGTGAGAGGTCACACAAACCTTGCTCGAGACAGGAAAGGGTCAGTGGGCTACCGGGGGCCTCGTCAGCCAGCCTGGCAACACCTGGGCAGGGGTCAGGCTTTCAGGGAGAATTCTGCTCAGGTGTGGTGAGGCAGGGATGGAAGATGTGGAGCAAAGGCAGCTGGCTGGGGCAGGTTGTTGCTGATCAGGTCTCACCAAGGAAATGGGAGAGTTTGTTCTGTCGTAGTCGTGCTGAGCTGCAGGTACCTTGGAAGGGTAGAATTGTGGTGTCGTGGTGCTCTAGTGAGGTCAGCAGGTGTGCGAAGTGGGAGAGCAGGGGAGTGCTTAGAGGCTCCTGTGTGGCACGCTGTCACAAGGGGGTGTTCTGGTCACGGTGTGCGTGTGCTTTCACACACCGCCATCCCCCTCACCCAGTAGAGATCCAACAGGGTCACACTAGCTAAAAGAATGGTTGTGCATGCCTTACCTTGCAATAGCGAAAATGAATGGCTTCTTCAAGGATGTGGATTGCTGGTTTTGCACACCCTCTTATCCCCCCCCCCCCCCAAAGTAGTATACTCTGTGATATATGATGGTAGATGATTTACTGAGAACTTGTAACTGGGTTTTCTTGCGTGTGTTCTGCCAAAATCTTCCCATTTATATCCATGAAAGTGACATTAAAATAGCATGTTTCATTAGCAAACACCAACTAGCCTCCATTCGATAAAGCTATTTCTATTGTTTAAAGTCCTCTGTCCAATTCAGGCTTGGGATTTGCTTGTAATGAAGTAAAATATGCCATGTGAGGCTGAGCCATTTATGCTTCAGGCTTTTTGAGCATTTTGGAAAGAGTTTGACTCTACCCTCAGTTCCAGAATTTCTTGGCATGCTTTTGTTAATGCACCTGCAAAAGATATATTTATCCATCTGGCACTGTTACATGTAAACAGTGCACATTATGTCAAGGCTACAGAAAATTCTCAAGAGCAACAGATATAGGAATGAAAAGAGAACTACTGTCAGCTGAAGTGACTAGCTGAGTAACAGATGGGTTTGCACTGGAAGAACTGGAAATTTGAGAGGGACTTGCAAAGGAGTCCTTCTGTGACCCTTCTGCTTCTGTATGCTGTTGGGACTTTTTACCACCTGAAAAGAGAAAAACTGTTTGTCTTTCACGTGGGATGGTCAAGCCATGTCTACAGTAAGACTCTGTGGACACCGGGAGAGCTAATGGGATTTTGAGAAGAAATGCATCTGCAGTAATTGTGAGTGGATGTAACTTTTGTCCACATTGGACAAAACTTTTTTTCTAGTTAGTCTTTGTAAACTCCTACTTATAGCCTTGGGAGAGAAGTCTTTCTCAAGGGGTTGCTTCCTGACCCCTTTCAAATGCTGTGTTTGCTTCCAGTCCATACCAGAATCATCCATGAAGATCTCCAGAGAAACAGGGAAACTCAGACTTGTCATTCCTGAGATTTGTAAGGTAAACATCAAGCAGATGATCTTTTGAAGACCATATCATAAATCAGCTAACAAGAGCACAGCCCCAACTCTTGTCCCTTCTCAGGTCCCTTTAAAAGTCAAATCTTGTAATCCTTGCTTAAGCAAGGAACAACAATTGCTATTTCTGCATTTTATCTGTTTATTTAGTTTTTATTTAGACTAAAGATCTCACATGGAACAGTGCCCGTTCAAGATGCGGGATGCGTATTTAAAGAGACAGTTGGATTCTGTGCTGCACTTGCGGCAGGCTCAGTGGAGACTGAGTATAGGGAGGGGAGAAATGTGGCTTTAAGCCATTGTGGCCCCTAGGCTAACGCACATTGGCCAAAAGACTGCCAGTACTGAACTTCTGTATTTTACAACTATATTTTCAGAAATCTTTGTAGGTTCAGCTGGCCCCACAGATAGATCTAACTTAAGTAACTGGAGTTTAAAATGTAGACAGATCTGGTTGCCATTGACCTTGGCAGGATTACAAGGGTAATATTTCCCCAAGAGGATTCATTCTCAAGTCTTTTCTCTGCTGCATTCGATATTAACGTGTTTCTGTCAACAAGAGGCACATATGTCTTTTTTCCAGCATTTAAAAACTGTCCAAATAAAACTACCAGGGCCAATTCAAACAAAATCCCATTCCTCTTTTGTGTCCCCTGGGGCCCTCTTCTAAATGTACCAGTGGAGAGCTGCAGCCCAAGATGATCTGCCAAATTGGTGTCCGTTTTGTTACGGATTCCTTTTCAGAGCTCTGGTGCCACTGTGAAGCTGGCACTCTTCAGTGGCTTTTTGCAGTGGTACGTTAATCCCAGGTGAATTCAATATTCTGGAGTAATTGGGCCCATTTTGTGATTAAAATGTAAAGGAACCATCTATAACACTCACCAGTTTCTGTTAGACTTGGATGGAAGCTTCCCTCCTAGGGTAGGTCTAACCAGCAATTGGAAGAATGGCCCCTGGAGGGGCTGGTGTAGCTTCACTAGCTTCAACCTAGCACTCAGACAAAAATAGCAATGAAGACCTGGCAGCATGGGCCAAGCACATGCTATGAATATATACCCAGGACTCCAAATGGGCTTGTACAGCTTGCATTGCTGCACCTTCACTGCTATTTTTGTCTTCCCTCATCTCTTCAGTTGCAAACAATGCCAATAAGCATCTAGAAATACACAGGAGATCTGCCACTTGCTCCCTCTGGACCCTTCGCTGGACAGGACAGCTCCTTTGGCGCATCTGAGAGGACCCAGGAAGAAGTCTTCCCCATGGTTGGGCCTTTCAGCCCTGCTCTTGAGGTATTTTTGGGACAAAAATGGCTCACTTGTGCCTGAAGTGGTGAGAGCTACCTACTCTGGCATTAAGATGAGCAACTCTTGGGATGGGACTTGCCTTGAGCAGGGTTTTGAAGCAGATGATCTCCTGAGGTCCCTTCCAGCCCTAATTGTCTATGATTCCATGACATAATAATTGGTGTGAAAAAATAAGTTCCCCACCATTTTAAACAGGTTGTTTGATGAACGCTGTGGATCTGATTCTGCCACCTTTTATCACTGAGCAAGTTCCTCTCTCTAACCAATCCCATTAACGTCAGTGGAAGTGATCTGTTAAGGGCGGCAGAAATGACCCGCAGTGGAGTATTGGTCATATCAGCATTCAGGTGAGGGTGACACTTTGCAACAAGTGAGTATCACAGACAAAGGAACTGGAGTTGCACCCTTGAGCTTAGTCATTGACATTAGTTGGCACAGAGCCTAGCCCTAATATTCCCTTCTCTGCCTGAATTCTCCCATTTTCAAAAGTCTCCACTTTTTTAGGTGCAACATTGTGGTAAATCCATGGAAAGGTGTATTCATTGCTATTGGCTTTCCAAGCAAAACTAGACCAAGAAGTACAAGGTACAAAAGTATGAAAGTAACCCTACAGCTGTTGTTTAGAAAAAAAAATAGATTATTAGACTTTTTTGCCTGTGTAGGCCCCTTTTTTTTGTGGATTAATATACAGGAGAAAGGTATTGCACGATATACTTGTAACCGTTTAAAAAAGTGAACATGTGAATTGCGAGCTAGTATACACAGCGTGTGTGCAAGCTACCTACACGTGAGACTCGAATACAGTCATTCTAGTGAGTTTTCTTGTTCGTTTACAACACAGATTTAGGGAGAATTACAAAGGACTGTTCAGAATTTGTCCACAGCCTTTAAAGCACATGTTTACAGTTAAAGTTGTCTGTACGTGTTATGAATTACCTTGACGCTGGTTGCATCAGTTGTGCCTTCTCTCAACAGTTATATCCAAATACCGAATAGCAGAAAACACAGATTTAAAAAAAAACAACAAAACAAAACCAAAGAAACCACTACTTTGTAGTGGCTTGTCTGTCTGCTCATTTTTTCAGTTGACATTTCTCCTCAGTCCAGCAAAACTGAAATTTGTTCTTATTTGTGAAGAACTGATTTGTCAGTTAACTGATGGATTGTATTAGGTTTTTTTTGACTAATAATTTCCCCTCTTTAATGTAAGTTTGTGGCTAACACAGAGATTTTTTTTCCACAGAATCATTTGTCCTTGAAAAAACATGAAGTCAGCAACTTTTATTCCCTTTTGTGCCTGACATTTAATAGGTTTTGTTTTCAATGGCAAAAGATACAACTTTAGTATTTAAGCAGTAGTGTAAGAGAGGTAAAGATGCAGCCAAAAGCAATAAAATAAGCATAACCACAATTAAATGTCAGCTGATCAACTTGTAGGAAACAGTCTTCTGTGTCCCAGTCCTTGCTCTCATTTCTAAAAGTGCTGTGAATTAGCAGAGATCCCAAGCAGCCAAGGAGTCAGCTACCTAACTCCCAGCAATGTGTTATTGGTTATTCAGGAAAAAAGGGGATATGAAACATGAGCTTGTCTTTTTCCATAGCTTCCTACAGTTGTAAAGACACGGTCTTAGCGTGCAGCATGTAGTTTATGGCTAGACATATCTCATTATGCTATGTTAGGCCTATAACCATCATTATCATAAAGCAACCAATTAGGAGGGAGACAAGAACTCCGAGTTTTCAGACTTTATGTTTTCAGTGTTTTGTTCCCCTTTGCCTCTGGTTTGTGGTCAGAAAGCCTTAGTCCTAGAGGATCACTGAGTTGTTCAGGAAGCCGCAATGTTTTCCAGTAATTAGCTCTCCCGACATCAGGAATGTATCAGATTTTACAGAGTCACCTGGTGAACTTTTGGCCTGGATAATAATTAAATGGGTAGAACTTGCACAGCGCAGAAAGCAAATCCAATTGTAGTGGTTCTAACCCGATGGCCACAATGACACCACAGCTGCAGCTCCATGCACCCAATATGGCTCCGTGGTGAGAACTGCTCCCTCGCTGCCCCTCCTGGGCCCCCCATGAGAAAAGAGTCAGGCGCCTGCTCTCCTGCAGGGGTGTCTGGTGACATTACGGGGCCCTGTGGCGGGACGCACAAATGCTAGCACTGCTTGAGCTAGAGCTTAAAAATAGCTCAAGCACGACGATGCCTGACCTCCTGAGGATGCACTTGGCAGCTAGTATGAGCCGCTGACCATGCTGCTATTTTTACACATTAGTTTACGCAGACAGAGCACTTGTACCTCTACCTGAGCGAGGAATCACACGTCCCAGCCACTGTGTTGACGTGCCCTTAGTGGCTAAGGTCCGCTGTCTTTCCAAAGCAGCCTGGCCTGAGTCCCCTTGGAGATGATGGAAGCTGGCAGAGATCTTGACTCAGGGCAGAGCCACTCAGAGAAGTGGTGGCTATCATGGACTGTTGACAGTGCGGAGAGGTGGCAGCTATTTTTGGATAAGGTTCAAACATCACAGGTTTATTTTTAGAAATTATGATAAACTTATCCCTCAGCTATCCCAAGACTTATGGTAAAATCTTGAGGGTTGGCAGGCTGGGGACAGCTGAGAGGCAGAGGCGTGACTTTCACTCCATCTGACCTTCCCAAGGAAAGATCTACCTGTAGCTCAAGAGTCTGCAACCTGTGACACCTGAGCTGCATGGGGCTCTTTGGCTGCACCCTTGCAGTTCTGGGCTTTGTCCCCACTCCAGCTGGGGGACCCTGCAAGCAGCCCAATCCTGACTGTCCCCCCCACAGCCTCCCCGGGGACCCTGCAGCCTAACACCTACCACCAGGAAGCTACACCCACTGTGGCTATCCAAACACTTGATTACTGAAGAAATAATTTCACATGGCTCTTCTTATCTTTTGGGTTGCCTACTGATCCCTGATTTAGCTCCTCGTCTACCAAAGGCTCAACAAACTTGGAATAATTTCAGTGCTGTTTTCCCCAACCCACAAAATTGTGCTAGTGGTTTATGATGTTTTATGCAAGAAAAGGCTCCAATACCTACGAGGATTGTCCCTATAGAATTGAGGCATCTGATCACCTTATGCTGGTGCTACCGTGTCTTCTGATGTTTCTTTAGTGCCTAGACATTTGATTGTGAGCATGTTGGATTAAACTAAATGGGCAGGAAGCTTTTGTAATTTACTGCACCTGCAAATTAAGAGGAAAAAAGAGTGAGAGATAATAAGAAGATGAATGTTTTTAAAAACTCACACATGTAAAATCACATTCAAAGGCCAGAAAGAATCACAGATATAAAAGCCAGAATGACTAAGATGACAGCATTTAAAGAGCTTTGTGAAAACACTGGAATCAGGCAAATCTTTCCATTGACTTCAGTGGGATTTGGATCAAGCCCTAATTACTCCTCTTCTTGGTCTGGGCTTGGTGGCAGGTGTATAAGAGAGATTGGGCAGTTGTTTGCCTCAGACACAAGCTTTCAGGAGGAAGCAGGTACCTAGCCTTTGAACTGGTCTAGTGAAAGTCTGACGCTTCCAGGATAAATACTGACTGAGGCAGTACACATTTGGGCTAAAGAAGTGGCTCCTCCATTGAGCTCTGTTGTCCAGAGACGAGACCCAGAACCAAAACCAATTCAGATTTAGGATGGAAACATTCCCCCAGAAGGACGATTTACAGAACTGCAACTTTCAAAAATCAAGTTAACAGATATTTGAAAATGCTGTGGGGACTTGCAAGCCCATAAGAGTTAGAAATCTATGTTACTTGCAATAGTATTTGAGGAACGTGCAATCTTTAATGCATTTACCCTCTGAACGCTCCTGCGAGGTAGGAAAGCATTACAGCCCCCATTTTACAAATGATGAGCTGAGAAAGTAAACGATTTAGCCAAGGTCACACAGGAGGTCAGTAGCAGAACACAGGGTTGAATTTGAGTCTTAAATCAACACAACCATCACAGCAACCTTCTTCTGTAAGGAGCTTCTTTAGTTTTCACGCAGTCCTTGCTCTGGTGCGCTTGTGTGCTTGGCCACAGCAGTGAACAGCATCTGGGCACGCTTAGGTGTGGAAATGCTCTGCTTGAGCAAACAAAGCTAAGTGGCAACACTCAATCACAGTGATTGTTAGTTAGCAAACAAGGTCCTTTGCCTGGTTGGATTTTTCAGGGGGAAAAAGAAACCTCTGGAAAATAATACAAAGGAAAGCAAATTCATCATTTATGGGTTTATCGCTGACACCAAAACCTGGGTCAGCACTATTAACTCCACCATGTTGCACATACGTAGTATTTTCTTTTTCTGTTTTCACAGTAAAATATGTTGTTAAACAAGCACCAAAAATGTGCATTAATGTTGCTGTAGGATTCTTTAATTTGTTCATGTTCCTGATCACTTCTGGTGTTAACTTGGTGATGGTATTTTTTTCATTTAATGTGACAGCAATGGTGAGTCGTTATGTGATAGCACAAATCAGTGGCTTCAGAACTTACCCTCGAGAGCGCCTGCCTGTGTCCATTATATTAGCATTGCATTATGGTACTTTCACTTTCTTCCCATACTCTTTCAGACACCGTTTAATCCAGTTTTGAGTCTTCAGTTCTGGCCAGTTCCTAAGTATGTGGGGTCTCCCAGGGTGGAATCGATTCCTCTGGCACCAGTTCCTCCTAGCTGGGCGGGTTCCAGGAGATATCTCCTATCACTTGAATCTTGCATGCATCTGTAATCAGAGCTGATTCAGTCTGTATCCAAATAGCCTTTGCCTTGGGGGCCCATACCATAACACTTCTTCAAATAATTTTTTGCTCTCATGCTAATAAAATATTTGACATTTCAGTTTATTACAGCTAGCATAGCAGGTCAGATTTGCTGCTATGTCCGGTTTATGCTGAACACAGCAAAGGGGAGAGCTGTTAAATGTCTGTTTATAGCATCCTGAGTCCCTGCTCTGGTCTAAGTGTGGTTTAGAGCAGCCTAGTGGCTGCTCTAATCTGTGCCAGCTCACAATGGTGCTAGGAACGACATGCCGTCTGGGAATTGCCAGAGATTTTTACACTCAGGCTGCTACCTCTGCCTCCCCCTCCCTGCTCTCTGGCACATCCCCGGATCAGGAGACTTCAGCGTGGGTGTCATATAGGAGCCATTCTCTGGCTCCTACTTTGGTTAGGGACTCTTATATGAGTTGGGCATCCCCAGGTTCTTCCCTCTCTTTGTCAGAAGTGGATTAGGGCCGTGGGGCTCCTGGGTCTCCTCCACCAGTAAGACCCCCACCAGGGGCCATGGTCCCACCACCAGCCTAGGGTCTTGGCCCTCTGTGGGTGGGTTGGTGCTGGGGGGGGGTCCTGGGGCCAGAGGCGACCCCAGCCAGGCTGTTTGGCCTGCCGAATGGTGCATGTGGTGTAGCTTCCAGTGGGCCACATGGGGGGCTCTACTGTATGCCAGGTGGCCTTAACCCTGGAGCAGAGCAACCAGGCACGCACACCCACCCCACCCCACCCACGGGGGCAAACCAGCTGGCCCAGGGCCAGGGCAGTAGTCTGGAGCCTGGCCCCTGGGCCAGTGCAGCCTGTCGCCCCACCCCAGTGCCAGCATAGGCCTGTGCGGTAATCCACCCCTGCTCTTTGTGCTGCCAGCAGTCTACAGGGAGTGAGGTGGATCAAGGAGCTAGCCCAACGCCCTGGAAGGTTTGCTTCCTGGGGATTTACTTCCATTGCACAATTTTGGAAGATTCTTCACATTAGCAGTATGGAATAGGTGCCAATGCCATCATGTATCTATCTCCTCACTTAGGAGCGCAAGCCTGCTTTTTAATATAAATAGGAGCAGGACTGGGTCATACGCCCCTGTAAAAGGAATATTTCTCAGGGCTTCTTTCTTTGCAGGCCCAAGAGTTCATCTGGAACTTGAGCCATGCATTGGATTTGGTGTTTAAGCCATTTTCCCATCTTCCTTTTAGTCCCCAAAGTTTATTCCAAGTTTGTGGTTTTCAATAGCAGAGTCTCTTTCCACTGGGAATAGTGTTATGCCTTTGGAAGGGTGCCGCTGGCTGCTGTGGATATAATAGTGACTATCAACTGTGGGAAAATATCCCTTTTCTTTTATTTGGCAAGGGAATGACATGGCCATATAAACTGGTCCGTATCCCCAAGGCAAGGGGCAGTCTTCCCAGACGTAGGAAGGGTGGTGAGAGCTACAAAAATGAAAATAAAGGTAAGTAACGGTTGATCACTTTTATTGTTATCCAGCATTAGGTGCTTTAGGGGTCAGTTTGTTTGTGTTTTAATGTGCACTGAAGGACTCTGTAACAAGGGTAATTAACAATATGAGACATTTGAAGTAATGAATAAAACTGGTAAAACCCAGGGGGAGGGGAGGGGAAGGTGTATTGTACTTGTCGATATCTAAAGTAAAAAGAAACGCTTTGCCGACCATACCACTGTTTGGAATAAAGTCGTCTTTGTGACATCACAGACATTTTGCCATAATGAATGTTGGAATCCTAAAGAACTTTGTGGTAGGGGGTTAGGAGCAGCTGCCAGGATAAATACAAACATCCATAAACAGAGTATCAGGTTTTCTACATAGGCACAAAATAATGACTGTTCCTCTAGTGCATTTGATGAAAGCAAATCACACAAAAAGGGTTTCTCAGTCTGTGGGGTGGTTGGTTTATTACTTTTTAAATTGACACTGGATAAAAAGGAATGCCATGGAAGAAACTGGGGAGGAATTGTACATTACTGGACAAAACTTTGAAGAGCTGTGTCCTGAAACTTACATATACCTTTCATGCACAAAACAGAAGAGAATGATTTTTTGTTTGGTTTTGTTTGTAAATGTTATTCCTGATTCAACAAGCTGCAAGATTTTAATATCACATTTATATCTCCTGTGGGTAAAAACAATGATTAGGTCAATCAAACTCCATTTTATTTGCTGTAGTAGTAAAGTATATCAGATGAATCATTTGGAAGTTCAGGCCAAATTCTAGTTAACATTTAGCACATTGAAGATATCCTATCAGGCTAAGAAACTGAATGTCTTCCTTTAAACATATACGCCACTTCTCAAATTTATTTAAGCTGTTTGGGAAATATCATACACGTCCTATCACACCTGAACAGCTAAAATCATTACTCTTCCATTTCTCATATGTTTGAAAAATAAACCTAAAAAATAAACATAACTTTTTTTCTGTATGATGAGCTAGATTGAGCGCTCAGTAAATTCGCAGATGACACCAAGCTGGTGGGAATGGTAGACACGCTGGAGGGCAGGGATAAGATTCAGGGAGACCTAGACAAATTGGAGCAGTGGGCCAGATGAAATCTCATGAGGTTCAGCAAAGACAAGTGCAAAGTCCTGCACTTAGGATGGAAAAATCCCATGCACTGCTACAGGTTGGGGAGCAATCAGCTAAGTAGCAGCACTGTAGAAAAGGACGTGGGGTTTGTGATGGACAGGAAGCTGGATATGAGTCAACAGTGTGTCCTTGTTGCTAAAAAGGCCAATGACATACTGGGCTGCATCAGTAGGTGTGTTGCCAGCAGATTGAAGGATGTGATTATTCCCCTCTATTTGGTCCTGGTGAGGCTGCATCTGGAATATTGTGTCTGGTTTTGGGCTCCCCATTACAGAAAGGATGTGGACAAATTAGAAAGAGTCCAGTGGAGGGCAGTGAAAATGATTAAGGGGGCTGGGGTGCATGACTTACGATGCGAGACTGAAGGAACTAGGCTTATTCAGCCTGCAGAAGGGAAGACAGGAGGGATTTGATAATTACTTAAAGGGGTGCTCCAAAGAGAAGAGGGAGAGGCTATTCTCAGTGGTGACATAGGTCAGAACAAGGTGCAATGGTTTCAGGTTGCAGCTGGAGAGGTCTAAGGTGGATATTAGGAAAAACTTTCTCACTAGGACAAACAAACAAGGGGTCCTGTGGCACTTAAAGACCAACAAGTATATTTATTGCATGAACTTTTGTGGGAGAAAATCCCAGTTTGTCAGATGCCTTGAAGATGGGGGAACTTACAGAATGGGAGGAAATTAAATGATTTTATTTCTTCCCATTCAGTCAGTTCCCCCATCTTCAAAGCATAAGACAGCAGAATTTTCTCCCGTGAAGGCTCAAGCAATAAATATCTTTGTTAGTCTTTAAGTGCCACCAGACTCCTTGTTTGTTTGTTTTACTGAACTAGACTAACATGGCTGCCCCTTTGGATCTTTCTCACAAGGAGGGTGGTGAAGCACTGGAATGGGTTGCCTAGGGAGGTGGGGAAATCTCCATCTTTGGAAACTTTTAAGATCAGGTTGGATCAAACCCTGGGTTGGGTGATTTAGTGGGAGTGGCCCTGTTTTTGGCAGGGGGTTGGACAAGAGACCTCATGAGGGCCTTTCCAACCCTATGATTCTATGATTAATTTGTTTTTACCATTGTTATTTAAAACAAATCTCTCTGTATTGTGCAAGACGTGCTTGGTTCTATCAAAATACAAAATGAGTTCAGGGCAGGTGGGGGACATAGAGGTAAATTGGTGTGCGTTTCCTCTTTAAAGGATAGTAAGAGGACCTAGAGACCTTTTCTGTTGAAGTTAGCTGTCCAGCTGTGTCCTTCATGGGTTTTAACAGTTTGCTTTCTCTCAGCTGTTGTAGGAATCTGGTAGTTTACCTTTGCTTCTAAGAAATGAGAGTACTGTGCTAAATTAGAATGGAAATAGGAAATGGAAATCCATTCTGAAGTCAATTGCAGATATCTTTTGTAACAACTGTATTTTCTTGCTGCTCTTCCTCTCCTACGTATTTCCTTGGTGCAAATGCAGCACTGATGAGAAGCAACTTTGGTGTAGACACAGTGGCAGCTGCTGCTACTGCATCAACTTCGGTTTTTTTATTGCTGCTCAGGAGTCCTCAAAGTTTACATGATGTTAGTTATCTGAACAAGCCTGGGCATGCTGGCTTATTACCTCTTGAAGCCTGTTTATTATATGATGAAAGATAAGTCAAGGACACCCTTTCTAAAACAGCATTCAGAAACCTCACTGTTGAATTACCAGTAGACAGGGGTAGTGTACGTATTCAGATTACAAATGGAATGGCGGCATGCTTATCAAGGCTAGCTAACGCTTTGCATTTATTGTCCTCTGATTTCAAGTTAACTTTGATTCTGTCATATTCACTGCTTGGCCTGGTAAATTTTCCAGTTTTGAGGTAAAATATTAAAAACACTTACAAAATTTAGGAACCAAAGTTTCAAAAGATATTTGGAAGCCAAAATCCTTGGCTTCTGCATCAGGCTTTTTTTTTTTTTTTTTAAACTTAATCAAAAGTAATCATCTTTTTTTTTTTTAGCATCAAGTTAGTGAAATAAAGAAGTGGTTTTGCCAGTGTGCATTTTTTCAACCTCTTTTTGAACAGGGCTGTTAATTTATAAGTTGGGAATAGAGATTCGAAATTCAGCAGGGAGCTGGCACAGGGAGGTTGGGAGGAGTCTGAGAGATGCCTTTTGCTTTCTTCATGAAAACCCGAGGCAGAATTGATGGAGCTATAAAGTGGAGAATCACTGTAGAAGTCAAATTCGAGCTGTTAGCACGGTGCAATCTGTTGCCCCATTGTACTGTGAATATTCTCAGGCACTGGAGGACTTTCCGTATTGTCCTGAAGTGATGGCAGAGACATGCATCCACTGAGAACTCTGGCAAAGTAAATTCTTCTCCTGCTTTCCCCCATTCCAGTGCCTTGTAGTCTATAGATGGAAGGAGGCTATGAGGTCTAGTCTTGCTTTTTACACTACCTAGTGTTAATAATTCTGTGTATTTCCTAATGCTCGTTAGTGACTGATACTCCTCATATCCCTCCCCTGAGAGTCAGGAACTATAACTTCCTCCCCCACAAGAGCTGAACCAGAGATGCTGCATAAATCACTTTTGGCAGAACTGGGAAAAGACACCCATTCTCATATGTGGGAGTCCAAATCTCATCCATGGAGCAACACTTGGCCTCCGTTCGCTGCATGATAGGTTTGCTCCTGGCACCCGCGTCTACGAAGATTTTATGATCCATAAATGGATAATGCAAAGCACCATTAAAAAAAATAAAGCAAGTTGCTTCAATAAGAGGCAGCTCGCATTTAGAAAAAAATAGGTCCTTGCCTTGGAGAACCATCTTGATGGTTCCATTTGCAAATTGGCCCCTGTTCATTCACTTCCCCATTGCACCATGTCACAAAAATAAATCCCCACACGAAAGCTTATTATTTTCAATTGACTGAGTTTTGAACTGTGTTATCCCTCTCTTTGACTGGGCACCCAACATTAATTAAAGAATAAATACAAAACTCATAATAACAAAGTGTAAAAAGATGATAGAGTTACCTCTTCACCTTGCCTTGTAATGTAATCCAGGGCAATAATCTGAGGCTATACCATGTGGGTATGTTGCAAGCAGACTCCCGACGTTTGTGTGCTCTGTAAAAAGGGAGTGATCTATCCCTCTCTTACTGCCATTCCATTTGGGAGACAATATTAGAGACATTAGCACACGGTGACTAAACTCAGAGCCGTCCCACCTGCCAAGTGGGTGCCTGCCTCACCAGTCTACAGAGTCATTCTCTCTGGCCCCACCTCTGAGCACACCTACCAGGTCAGGACCCACTCTCGACATAGGAAGGAGCGCCTATTGTTGCTTCGTTTGTGGGTCACTCTGGGCCTTACATAGGAGCTAGAGAGAAGCAGCAGTGCCAAAGATCACAGGCAGAAATATAATCTCCGAGGGACCTTTTCCAGTGGAAAATGTAGGCACCGAGTGAGTTTAGGTGTCTACTGGGTTCCACAAGGGAGATCTCTGGATTGCAGTGGTTCCTAAAACTGGGATTTAGGTCCCTAAGTCTCTAGTGCTTCAGGCACCTAAGTTCTGTGGAGATCTGGGCTTTGGAGCTTCTCTAATATAGCGTAAGCTAAGTACGTTCAAGGGCCGTCTTTTCTCAGGCCAGCTGGTGTGTTACTTGGTCTCTGTCAGGGTTATCTCCAGCTGTGTCTTTGTGGATTTATTGATGAGTGGGAGGAACAGCGAAAATTATTCATTTGAAAATTCAATTATCTCAAGGTACCTGGAGCATGGCATGGGTACTTGTTCATAGTTTATAAAATAAAATAAAGCAGTACAGCCACCTAGCACTGAGCTTGCAAAGCTATGCTTGCAAGAGTTCAGGCCAGCTAGGTCATTAATCATTAATGCAAACAGGTTTAACTGAAGTCCAAATAATTTAGAATTAAAGACTGAGGGGCCACACAAGCACTGAGTGTGCTTAAAGAGCGGTCAGATCCAGAACAATTACAAATTGTCCACTCCAGGCTCTCTGCAGTTAATATTTATTTCCCTTCTCTCATGCCTAGAAGCCCCAGCTCCATTGTCCTGGGTGCTGTATTTTCACAGAACAGAGATGTCATGACCCCCAAAAGCATACTGTCGAAGTCTGAGATGACAGTGGGGGAGCTATGGTGAACAGATGGCAGGAGGACAGTGTAATGGGGAGATGTTTCTGGCTTAGCAAGTAGCAGTCATATGCAAGCTACCTAAACATGACTGAGTTTTTTGTAGGCATCCTGGCCAAGGTGAGTCTCAAGAAGGGATTTGAAAGAAGACAGCATAGTGATGGCATCTTCTTTAATTTTTTTTTTTAAAGAGGTATATCTGAATGGGCAGCATGGGAGAAGTCTTCATATAATGGCTTACAACCAGTGTTCTGTGGACCCATGGGAGTCCACAGAATGTGTTTAAGATTTCCAGAGGAGTCTGCACCTCCATTTGAAAATTTTTGGGGTTCTAAAGGAATAAAGGTTGGAAATCACTGCCTTAGTATATGAATTGCTGGTGATATTACCCCTGCCATAGACCCCTGATTTACACTGGAGCCAGCCTAGCAGAATCAGGCAAGCCCCTTTCATTTTATTTTTACAGTATTGCCTGGCTTTCATGAGGTTTGTAAAATGGTTAACTCTTAGGATTCACATGGCACGTCCCATCTTCAATGCACTGCGTAGAAACACACTGAGTATCATGGTACCTTTGTTAGCAAGGCAGAGATGTAGGAAGTGGGTTTAGGATTCAGGAATTTCTTGCTCTCCATCCTGGATTCCGATCCATGAACATCTGTTGAATTCGTGTCTTATAGTGCAACTAGAGATCTTGATTGCCTCCGTTCTCGGCACTTTAAAGGGCCTACGTTTCAGAGTGTCAGTAAACCTAAGCAAAGGAAGCTGAAATCACTAGTCATTTGTGAAAGTTTAAGGGAAAATATAACAGATGCTTTAAGGGCTTGATTGTGCAGTGATTCTTTGGGGGAGAGCCATCTGTGGGAGAAGGGCAGCTGATGCAAGGCTCTCTACAGGACTTGGCCTAAGTTCTTAATATTCGTAACACAGCGCTAAAGAGGTTGTCTTTTTATTGAAACAGATTGCAGCTGTCACTCAGAAGAAAATGGCAGAGAAAAGCACCTCGCAGTTAAAGATACCAAGCACATAAGGATGATGGTGAAATAAGGAGGAAAGACTTTTCCTGCATCCCAAGATGAATTCTGCCCTTAAGGTATTTTGCTGGTCATGATGCCTTGCATACTTACTAACGCAGATGAGAATAGTTCTGTTGTCTCAATGTTGGTCAAATAGGTGTGCCCAAAGAGCTAAGGGTGTGAATGTAACCTGGTCACAGTCAAACATTCAACTGTTTAAACCACATTTGGCATATGGAGACCACCGCCTGCCTAGTACCATGACAAATTCCCCGTTAAACAGTCTTTAACCTTCTATGAAAGATACAGAAAAAGAAGAAAACCCATTAAAGACTCTGAAGGATTAAGCAAGACTTTGTTTTAACCTCATCCCTTGTTCCCTTTCCCTTTGGCTGGAGAAAGTTTATAGGGGCTGCCCCATCCTCCCATTTAATACTGGTAGTCTCTTTGATAATATTAAAGATCATAATAACTGGCCTTTTGGCGTGTTAAGGGAAGAAGTTACCTGTGATGACAGGAGCTGTTTTGTTATCCAAGTCCTGTTTCCTAACTCACAAGATGAACATACAAGCGGGAAGAGAGAAAACCAGCAAAGCACGTCTGGCTCAGTGCACAGTCTGATCAGCCATTCCTAGACCTGGCAAACTCGGGCCAGCATTGAGTATCAAGAGTGTTGTACTTAGCTGCCTCTCTTGTATTGCTGGCTTACGGCAGTGTTACAAAATATACTGTCCTGACTGCCTAAGCCAGACCTCCTTAGACAGAAGGGAAAAGGAAAGGGATGAGAAAGAAAAGAAATAAGATAGGGAAGCAAAGGACACATGGTATGTGGGGAAGGGGGGTTGAAGAAGAGACAAATTCATACATCTCAGGTGATGTGAAAGTGGTGGCAGCAATATCATCTGGTTCCTCATCTTGATGTTGTTGAGCTCTCTCTTGGGATGCAGAAGTCTATGGTCCTAGAAGATGGTGGGGGATGGTCTTTCAATCAGCCAGTGTCATGGGTGCTCTTCCCCTCTCCCCAAAGTCTCTTTACGAGGAACTGAATGGGGAAGTGGTGGGTGTAAGAGCCCATCCCCTCATCATTTTGCCCCAGAACTAGGTTTAACTCCCCACACAGCAGTTTTGGTGCTTCGCTTTCTCATCTCGCACAGTTGTCATTCACTAGCAGTGATGTTAGCACAGCCCCTGAATGACACAGGAGACCTTCTTGTTAGGACTAATTCAGTCAATTGGTCTCTTTTTCTTCTGCCTATTTCCCCATCACCACTTGTTATGCGTTATCGTGTCACTTTGGCTATGTCCACATGAGGAAAAATTAGTTCAAATTTGTTCAATTGAACTGATAAGTTCGAGTTAAGTTTGAACTAAACTCAAACTTATTAGTTCAAATTAACAACGTGGACTAATTTGAACTAACATTAGTTTGAATTAGTCCACTTTGTCAATTTAAACTAACTTATTAAGTTCAAACTGAGGGTTAATCCTTCTCTACATTGTCCTTAGTTCAAACTGATGATTGAGCTAAGGGCTTAGTTTGAACTAACTGGCAAGTCTTACTAGTTTGAATTAAGCTTTCATTAGTTCAGATTAAGGAATTCCTTAGTTTGGACTCATGAAAGCCTGGTGTAGACAGGTACTAAATTAGTTCGAATTAAGCCTCCTTAATTTGAACTAACTTGCAGGTGTAGACATACCCTTTGCAACCTTTCACACGCTGTTCACAATTAAGCTCACACCTATGGCATGTTATCAAAAGAGTCCTCACATGCATAAAGAGAAGTATGTGCCCACATCTTTCTCCAGCTCACCTCAGGATTAGCCACTCAGTCTACAGTAAGAGCCCAGATCAAAATGTCAGTTTTCTTTTCCATTACCCAGCTCAGAACTCACAGGTACTTCTCCAAAGACCCTAAGAAATTGCTGGTACGTGTAAATGGCCATTAACTATAAAAAAAAAAAGTTTCCAGGGGACCTCTGAGTTCCTTTAAACTATCCCATGTGGGAAAACAATTTGTAATATTTAAAGCAACAGATATGCGTGTTGCTGGTGCTGGCCTTATGGGCCTTGAGCCCCGAATGTCAGCACTAGAGCCCCGGATCTTTTTCTGGGCCAGGGGCACTCCTGACAACAGTCTAACACATCTAGGAAGACACTAAGCCTTCACATTTGAAGAATGTATCTGAATTGGAGCTGGCAGAACTTCAGCTGAAACTTTTTTGGTGAAATGCGCAGATTCAGCAATGCCAAAACATTTTTTGTCAATTTTGTCAAATTGTTTGGGTAAAAAAACCCTAAATAAATTTTCAGGAAAGAAAAAAACCGAAGTTTCATTTCTAAACAAAAAAAATGTTTGTTTTTTCTTTTGTGTTTTCATATCAAAATATCCTTTAATGTTATTAAACAATCAAAATTGTTTAAAATGGTTTAAATCAAAACAAAATATTTCAGTTTTGTTGAAACAAAACATTTTGATCAAAATAAATTCCTTTCAGATTTGCTGAAAATTTTGTTTCTGGTTTGACCTGAAATGAATTTTCTTTGGAATTGCTGGAAAACTAAAAAAATCTTTTCTCTACCCAGCTCCATCCAGAAACAACTAAATGTGACTGCAGGTTTCCATTAACACAGTGTCCCACTATCTCATGCCCAAACACTTTTGGCTGGTTTAGTTTAAGGAACCAAAGTGCAAGTTTTAGTCAATGAAACTGGTCATTAACTCACGTCCTAAAGATGAGAAACACTGAATCAGACAAAACTCGCCACAGAAACAGCTTGTGTTTTCCTGACGGTTTTGTTCAAATGAATCCCATATTCTACCTGTTTTCTAGGCCCTCTTCTAATCTGATGCTAGCCACCAGGAACTTGTCTACACAATGCTACAATACGGGCTCTAGGGGTGTCAATTGTGGAGCGCTTTAACGGAGTCTGCACTAACTGCCCCTTGAAGATCCTGCTGGGATGAACTAAAAGATACCAAAGGGGCAGCCATGCTAGTCTAGTTCAGCAAAACAAGCAGGACTCCTTGCTTATTTTAAAAAAGATACCTGCAGTAGTTTCTAGGCTTCTTGGGACTACATCAGTGAGAACTGGGAGCCAGTAGTTTGCTCCAGCGGAGACAACAAATGGCAGTTATGGCTCTATTAGGGTGCGTGCTCTACAGTTCACACACCCACAATCCAGAATATGGTGCCGTGTAGCCAGACCCTACATCTACACAACTGTAGTGAAAATTGCTTATTATTAAACCCGTTTGAATCATCACTTATGTAGAAGGTGCAATAATTTGTGATGTTTCCTCTATGTCAACTTCAACATATTGTATTTTGTCCATTATTTAAGGTAAGAATTCTTATTGCTATCTTCAGATTTGCCTTGTTGCTTTCACTCTATGGCAAAATGCTGAATTTGTTAATCACTCTTGTTGGTTTGATATATCTCTGTTTTCTTCTCTCTGGTAATTTGCTGAATTCATAGGGGACAGGCTGTAATCAACACAATTCCACTAAACTAAAATATCAGCAAGGATAGACACTCCCTCCAATCTGATGTGACTCATGAAACATTACATGCCTTTGCTTTATTTCCATCCAAGGTCTAATAATCTCCAGAATCAGTGCTTTTAGTGCATCTATTTCACTATTTTATAATTAATGTACTTTGAACAGAAACTGTGAAAATTTCATTGAGCCAGCCTCTAAGAGAATGGATCTTAAATACCCGAGTGGACTAGGTTTTAGAATGTTAAAAATGCACATAAAGCGGGATCTGCGTTAGCTACAAAGAGAGGGCCCTATCTGGCTTTCTTGGACACACAGGAATTGCCAGATGACAGCAGAGCAGGGCTCCATCTAGTTTGTGGTTTGTCTCTGACATTGGCCAGCACCTGCTACAACAGAGGAAAGTGCGAAACAATCAGTAGTGGATGATTATGGAGTAACCCATTCAAAGAGATGTTCCTAACCTGTTAAGTTGAACTTGGCTGTATCCTGAAGCAGAAAGACTTCCACCAGTGTAAAGCTAGAATGGCACTGTGGGGAATCAGGCACATTATGCACTTGGGGAACAGCTGGCACCACCCCTTGTCACGTTTTAATTGTTCTGGCCATGAAGGCCAGACAGGGGTGTGATTTAATTAGGCCAGAACTTTATTCACTTCGCTTCTGTGCGAACACCCAGCAATAAATCACAATGTGCAGATCTCATTTCCTGAATCCTTTACAGTTGTTTGTGGGTGCTGCCACCAGCCGTCCACTTCCAAGACTGGTCCCAGTAGCCCATTGCTGGGATCCTGCCTTCCCTCCACCTCACATAAGGAGTAAAGGGCGCTGTAGAGGCCTCTAGCCTCTACCCAATGTTGGGAGCCCCATCCACTCCTCTTTCCCCACCTTCTTTAGTGGATACCTCCCCAAAAACTTCTTTCCAGATCCTGTTTGTTCCTGAATGGCATCCCTTCTGGATCAAGGACCTACCTGGGATGCCTGCTACGACTGCCATATTTGGCTCTAACCTCAGTAGCTGGCCACCCAGTTGGGACCCAGACCAGCTGTGGGGAAGGTGAAGAAATCCCACCCTGCCTGGCTGGTGTGGACAACGCAGGGCACTTCTCCCCAGCTCCAAAGGAACAAGGTGACAAGTGCAAAGTCTAGAGCCGCTCACAGAAACCTGGTCCTACTCTCACCCCATAGGTGGGTGGGCGCTGGTGGCCCGGGGCAGAGAGAGAGAGTTCCTATCAAGGTGCAGGGGATATAAATACACCCTCCAGCTCATGCTGGGTTTGTGTTTCCCCATTCCTAGCCCTGCCACTTCCTTTTCCTCTCCTAGATCTGTTCAAGTGAGTTCCCCTTGCCCCCTGCTCCCAAACCTGTGAGAGTAGCTCCTTAATGAGATCCAGCTTCTTTCTTTCTTTCCTCAAAGACTCCCTGAGTCCAGTTACAGTGACGAGTACATTTTATCAAGGAAAGCAATTTAATAAACTAAGTGGGTGATACTAAAACTGAGGCTTACGATCTGCAAGTGGCTCTTTAATGTGTCTCCTGCAGCACATGATATTAGAAGGCTGTGTGATGTAATTACTAGCCCATGATCTAAGTACTTAACCAGTCAGGATGCTTTTACTGTCGTATTGACCAATTGTAGTGATAAAAGAATACTTTGTCAGTCATTTTCTGTCAGAATAATATGTTGCTAGCTAGCTAGATGGGGGAGAGATATAAAAATAGTAAATGAAACAATGAATTCACACTACTGGGCCTCTTTGGGTAATGTTGATTGCTAATTTGACTCCTGAAACACTGAGGTCACTCTATTTTATACAGTATAGGCCTAGGTGGTGAAGAAATGAACTTCACACACTCATATTCTCTGTTTTTGATGTTTACTTTATCATTCATTACTCTCTTCCTCTGGAGGTGATTCCCTGGTCTTTTGTTGAAACAGAAGAGGCAGCAGGGCCTGTTCTAAGAATATACAAAACATTTCCCACCCATGGTGTCATGAAAGGCTATTCTTCCTGGAAGAGCTGAAGTTGCACTAGAGACCCTGAGAAATTGACCAGTCATACTCAGAAGTATGAAGAGAACGAAGCAAGAGGAAGTAGTGGTTGGTGAGTCAGCATGAGTAATTTTGTTCCAATGAGAATGAAGAATGAGGGTTTTTTTTTCCCTCTTAAACCTTTAGGACATCATTGCTTAATGGAGGGAAATAAGCGATATTATGTCTGTGTAGCTAGTACTTCTTGCTTTTTAAATCAAATGAAAAAGTATCTAGAATCTAGATACATATCTTCATAGGCACCCTCCTCCTAAGAGAATGGGGTGGGGAAAACAGCTCCTGGTGAGTATATTTCTGACCTTTTTGTACTGATGATAATTTTGCAGCAGGTATTAGAATCTGATGTGGGTTGTGCTTTCCCACTGGGACACAGAACTGATATATTCAGAATCCAATGCACTGAACTGTTAGTAGGATGGAGTTGTTTGGTTTTGCGGTTGGTTGCTTTTTTTCTTCTTTTCATCCATATGCCATTGGCAGATGCACTTTTGATCTGTCACTTTCTTAACAATTCACTGGATTCATTGCAGCTTGTAGCTGTTTGTTGTAGACAGAGTGCTGGCCAATGTTACATGGTGAAGAAAATTGATCAAGAAGCCATTAGGTTCAAAAGTTGAGCTCAGTTTGATGTGGGTTATTGCACAAGCCAAGGCGAGGAGGGGGCTGAAGTTTGCTGTTTCATTCTACATATAGAGAGGGTAATGTCTGTTGTCGGGCTGCCTGCTGTGACTGTAAGTTTCATTCAAGAATGGTCAGAAATCCAGAAAATGTTCATTTAATATATAACTGTGTTTCCCTGGGGACGTGACCCAGAGCCCACTGAAATTGACTGAAGGACCTCTATTGGCTTCCATGCGTCTTTGATCACACTTTGTGCTATTTATATTTGTTGTCATTTTATCCAAGTGCGGAGCCACACGCCTGTAATGTAAATGTCTTGGTACCAATATGAAGGTGCATCGCTGCTGTGCAGGAGTGAGCGAGCAGTGTGTTTCTACGTCTAGGCAGATTGCTGAAGGTTGCATTTCTATTTCCCATCTTGTTAATTGACAGTTCAAAGTGAAGTGCAGTGCTGGTGCTCACCTTCTGTTGGAAAGGTTGTTTTTCAAGCCTATCTAGTTACTGTAGACCCAGTTTCATTTACTGTATCACAGTCACATGACAAGCAGTTTTGGTAATTTGGTTTTGGTTTTTTTGTTTAAAAAAAAAAAAGAAAGAAAGAAAGAGAGAGAAAACTACCCCCCCCCCCCATGATTTATGGCATAACAGGAGGCAGGGTGCTGTGCTCTCTTGGTACAGTCATTGAGTGCGTGGGCTACATGGATTAAAATGAATCAGCACTCTCCTTAAAAATGTCTTGTGAAGAAGAGAGGTTAAATCTGCCTTCAGCAAACAGTATCACCCTCACCCTCTCATTTGCTTTGAGAAGTCGTTATCTATTTAAGCTGCAGTTAGTAAAATGACTGGTTGTTTTTTGGGTTTTTTTTTTTTTTTTTTTTGAGCTACATTGCTACAGCCTTTGCAGCCAGCTCTCTAGTTGCAGGCGATTGATTCAATACAAGGGCATAGAAATAGTTCTCGTGCACATCTCTGCTTAGTGACTCTGAATATCTTGCAGCTACAATCCTTAAGCTGCTTGGGATCAGGAATTTCAAGGCTGGATGGGTCTATTTTGTTATAGTAGACATATTGCTTAGTATAGGCCAGAAAATTTCACCCAGTGACTCCTGCATTCAGCACATCACTTAGGAGATCCTCCATCTGACTGGGCTAAGATGAGTCCATGTGGGGCCCCCCTTGTTGGACCGAGTTCCATATTAAAACTTACTCTTTCTAACAGATCACTTATCTAGTTTTTAATCCAATTAACTTCAGGGCAACAAGCGACCATTATGATCATCTAGTCTGTGCCCTGGCCAGGGCTGTCCCTAGGTGGGTGTGGGGCCCTGGGCGAATCGCCCTCTGGGGGGCTCCCACTCTCCCCCCCGGGCACTGGGGGGGGGGGGCAGGCCTCTGCACTGGCCATCCCATGCCAGGGACTGGGCAAGCTGGCCAAAGGCAGCAGAACAGGAGTGCAGGGTCTGGTTTCTCAGCTGCCCTTAAGCCAGTGGTTCTCAAACTCTTTTCCTTGGGACCTAGCTCCAGACTTCTCTGCCATGTGGCAACCCTTCACTGAAAAAAAGCAGCCACTGCCAGAAAATTGAACAGTGACCATGGCTGCAGGGGTGGAGGTGTGGGAATCCCTCATGGATTTCATCCTTTCTCTTGAGGCTTCTATTGCATCTCTGAAATCTACACATCTAATGTGAGATCACCTACATACAACATGCAGAGGGTGATCCTACATGTCATTCTCCTCTCTCAAATCAGGCAGTATGTCAAGCTTCTAAAATTGCATGTAGTAGCCTGGAGTGTGTGTGTAGGAGCTCCTTGCAAATGGGGGTGGGAGGGTGACTGGGTGGAGAAATGAGATGGAAGTGCTGAGACAGAGGAAGGAGAAGCGAGCCAATGCCAGGCTGGAAAGAAAGCTCATGGAAAATCCTGTCTGCTGCTGAGCCTGTCCAAGTCCCTCTACGTCCTGCTCCCTTCTCCTCAGCCAAATCCCAGGAACTGAAGCAGCCCCTCTGGGTACCACTTTCACTTCTGCTCTTCATCTGCTCCCTGAGTCTGCATGAGTTTTCATGAACACACAATGGTCCACACTATTGTGATTGGAGGGGTGCTAGTCCTCTCTGCTTGGCCTGGTGACCCCTGGTAGTGTGCATAAGGCAGCAACACAATGGGGCTATCCACTCCCCCCTGCAGATTAGGACCTTGTTATAACTTCTCCTTCTAGCAGGTCCATCCCTGAGTTGGATTTTATTCTGTTACTTAGGCTTTCAAATTGTAGAAAAAATACTATACTTTCTAACACAGGCTCCTACTAGAACAGTTTGCTTTTCTCTTCTCTTTTTAATTATCAGTCAAAAAAATCTCTGGCATTTTTATTAAAATCTACAAGTTAACTTTTGTTGCAAGCAAGGGAATTCTCAGCCCATTGAAAAAAGAAGCAAGTCCTAATTTGCAAAAATAACTCCATAAATGGTGGAATAAGGTTGTGTTCAGTTTTTTCTTTTTTTCATTGGGTCTGTTGATAATAAAAAACACAAAGGTTGCTTGCCAGTGACCTCAGTCCTTTTTATTATGAATGAGAGAAGCCCAAAGAGATACTGACTCAGAGGAGATATAGAGGTTGTTTGAACAACAATTAGCACTTCATTGTTAATCCTAATGACTCACCTTTGTTGCAATGATCTACTGCCTTAAGCAACTTTCACACGGAGCCACTCCTCTGTCCCCACAGTAGAGTGAACTGGGCTGCCACTTTTGGCCAGCTGGCCCAGTCCCTGGCATGGGGGGGGGGGGGACAGAGGCGAGGCCCTGCAGGGCCCCCCAAAGCACGGGGCCCTGGGCAGCTGCACCTCTCACCCTGCCCGAAGTATGGCCCTGCCCCTGGCCATATGACTTGTGTTTAACCTCAACCACTGATTCTTTACAGATTTTCTTAGAAGAGACTCCACTGAGAAAAGCCAAGGAGACCTGTGGCACTTTTAAAGACTAATACATTTATTTATCACATGAGATTTATAATGGTATAGTGGTATAATCCCACAAAGCTCATGCGATTAATAAATGTGTTAGCCTTGAAAAGTGCCATACGACTCCTTGTTTGTTTTTCTGAAATTGACTAACGTGGCTACCCCTTTGGAACCTGTCACTAAAAAAAAGTGTCTGGTTTTGGAAGGGTTTGTCCATCTAGTGTTTTCCTAGCTTGTGCTGTGCAAGATGCAGTGCAGGAAGGACATCATGAGAGGGAGGAAATTTCCTTCGCCTTCCCTTCATTTGCCAGAGATGCACAATTCTTCCCAAAGTGCCCTGGTTTTGCTGAGTTGGGTAAGGGTAATTGCTGCTCCCCTGTACTAGGCCAGAGCTAGCCAGCCCTATTCCGTTGGGCTCCGCCTTGCCATACCTGCACCAGATACAGGATTTAAAACGGGAAGCAGCCCAGCGGAGGTTCTTGAGGGAAAGTGCTACCAGCCTCAGACTTGCATCTGCGGTGGGCCTCGGCACAGCGGTGGGCCTCCAGCAAGCTGGTGCTGGGATCAATAATGCCTGAGTGACCTGGGGAGAGAGGGGCATGGTGGTTGACGTCTCCTGGTGCTCTGACCCTAAAAGAAGGGAGATTTCCTTTGTGGGAGAGCCTGGAAAGTCAATTCTCATCAAGGAGCAAGTAGAACTGAGTATTGGGCCCAGAAAGGTCAGGAGACCATTGGCTGGTGTTAATTTTGGACTTGAGGTCAAAGGTGGGCTTTGTTTTGAACTTGAAGAGTGACCCCACTGGAGGATGAGTCACAGGAATCCCTGGGAAAGACAGAAAACCTAGCGAGGGGGAACTGAAGTGGGGATGCTGCAAGGCCGCACTACACACCAGGAATCTGAAAGTGGCAATCCTGTTATAAACCCTTTAAAAAGGGCAGCCTGACAGCCCCGTGCATGCCATACAGGTAGCAGAGCCATGGTTCTGTCCGTGCCACACCTTCTTTTCAGCAAGTTATTCCGGGACTATCCCTGGTACTGCCCCAGCAGGAGACCCACACTTCTGGTCACTTCCGCTGGTGGGTCCCACACAAGTGGGGAGGTGTTACCTCTGAGCTGTCAGTGATCTCACTGTCCTGTTCGAGCACTGAAATGATCCCCAGTGAACTGGAGCAGATATCTGTGGAGGTATCTGATCACTTTTAGAAAAAAGTTTATTGCAGCTGTATGTGAAATGGGGATCATTTGATTAACAAATAGGGCGCTCAGGTAATTTGTGTGTGTGTGGGAAGGGGGCCATCGCATTTTCAGTCACCTCATCACTTAGATCCTGGTGTTTGTCATGACAGAGATCCATGAGCACTTCTAGGTCTGAAGCACAAGTTTTTGGGGCACGCCAGCGGGTGTGAATTGGTGGGGTGCCCTGACTTCAGCGGAGCTCTGCTGAATGACGTCAGCGAAGACTCTGACCTGACATTTCAGTCACAGAGCTGAGAAGGAGCATCTCCACCACTCTGTGCAGTTTATTCCTCTCCGCAGTGAGCACTTCAATAGAAAAGTGTCCCTGGGCTCCCTTTGAAGAGAGATTCCCTGTTGTGGTCAATGTAACGATGCCAGTAACAGGCACAGGGGTTAGATGGAATAGAAAAGTTGAATACGCCAGGTCTTGGTGGGACCTACCCCACAGCCCAGAGCAAGTTCTGCATTTATGCTGAGAGCACCTCAGAGCCCCGTCTTAATTCCTGGGCAGCAAGCCTAAAGAACACCTTATTTTCCGTGCTAGTGACTGCTGACTGAGCTGCCAGCTCCAGAGCCACACTGATACACGCTGACAGAAGCTGCATCAAAGGCTCCAAGCCAGCCAGGTCAATGGGTTTGAGCCTGGCTGGGAGTGCAGGGCAGGGCTCTCCGCCCTTGAGGGACAGTTTAAACCCTCCGGTGGTGAAGTCTGTTCTGTAGTGGAGGATGAGCAAGCTCATCCTCGGCACCTCTCCCAGTTACCGCTCGCTACCGCAGAGCTCTCAGTGACTCTACTGTGCTGCACTGCTTTTTAAGAACATGTTGGGTTTTTTTTTTTCCCTCGTCATGCTTTCGACACTGAGATTTGGAAACTCAGCAGCAAGTCTAGAAGGTTCACTCACTCAGCAAAGCTGGGAGCTCAAGCCTATTAGTGCACAAACAGGGTAGTTTTCAGTTTTGCTTTTCATAAATAGGAAAATTGATTTCAATTTTCCCTGCACAAAGGGTAATTTTGTAATTAACCAGGTGCACGGTCTGTGTCCGGTGCATGGGTTCATGCCGCAGGCTGTTCTGTATCTAATGAACACATAAGAGCAATGGAAAAAACTACAAAGTTTTTCCCAGGGTAAGCACCGGAGCCGAAAACATTTGTGGTATTGACGCTGTACCTCGCAATTAGTTCAGCGCTATTCTTCTAACTCAACTCTGTTGTTACAAATAGGGATAAAAATACAGGCCTTGATTCTACCAAGCAATTGTTGGCACGGAGACTCTTTATAAGTACTACTCATTTTGACTTAGGTGGTTGCATTAAGCCCATTACAACTAGAGCAGATCTTACTACACCAGTGGATATTCTAGCGGAAGATCTTTATGCCCATAGGTCTCAGTGTCCTTCTCTTCTGACACACACTGAATCACAACACAGCATAGCCAATACTACTCTACATGGCATAGCTAATAAGTAATCTCATGCTAGCAACTGCATCCAAAAGACTATGTGAAAAGAACATAAGGGTATGTCAACACGGCACTTTTCTTTCGAAATAACACTCATTATTTTGAAATAAAAGAAATTTAGTCTACACGATGTTTTCTTATTTCGAAAGGACAGATCCCGTCCTTTCAAAATAAGAATCGTTGTTTCAAAAAAGTTAAACTCCGTGTTTTCGAAATGGCCGTTATTTCGAAATGGATATTTTGAAATAATGCCGATTAGACCTGTTGTTTCGAAACAACACCGTTGTTTTGAAACAACTGTTTCGAAACAACAGGTCCAAACGGCTTTATTTCGAAATAACAGCCGTTTGGATTGCAGGCTTTCCCTTAATTCGAATTAACATTTTGTTAATTCAAATTAACTTATTTTGAAATAAGGACTTTATTTCGAAATAACTCATTTTGAAATAACGATGCATGTGTAGACGTAGCCCTAGAGTTGCAAAATCAAGTGCACAGAAGTTAGGAAATGCCAGAATTAAGGCTTTCTGTGCAATCTTAATTTCTTCTGAGTCTTTCTCTGGCATTCTCACCATAGAGTCTCCAGTAACTGCATCAGAGGCCTGAGAAAGGACCTTTTCCACTTTCATTTCCATTCCTGGACAAGTCTCACAGCATCCTTTCCCCATCCCCTCCTCCCTGTTATGGGGGCCTTTGGTGCTCTGATGGCTGACTGGGCCATCTTCAAAGCTTCCTCAGGCATTCGAATCATTGCAAAGCCGGGCATCCCACACCATCTCCCATGGCTGAATGAACCAGTTACACAGGGTTCCTGGCTCTTGCAGTGGACAGAGACCGAGCACCAGCCTCAAACCTGGATGCTGTATGTGGCATGTCAGCACAGTCAGTATTCAACCCAGCAGTTACTGTCTAGGTGTCACTCCTGCCCCCCTTTCAGAAGATACTGTTGTTGTCTCTGTATATTGTCACTAGCTCCCAGCAGGGTAATGTCAGGTTTGAGTCATGGAAGTGAAATATTGTATTTATGCCATGCAGGTTAGAACAGGGGAGCAGTGGGCTCATCAAGGTGCCCAAAGCACCTTGCCTCTCCCCACAAGGAGGGCCTTGTGTCATTCAAAACCATCACCTTGTCTTGCTGGTTAAAGAGTTGGCCTGATGGCCTCTGAAGGAAGCCTTGTCCAGGCCTGCTCAAAGGAAAAGAATGAAGACAGTGATGAGGATGTGAAAGGGAGGATGCTCAGGTTTATCCATGGATGAATGTGAATGAATTAATGCCTAAACATAAGCATGGTCTTGTGTTTACTACTGCGATTTATCAGGAGATCCATTTCATATGATCTAGTGGAATGTAGACTTAGTCTTTCAATGGAAAGGATGTGCCATTCGCTCACACCTCTGCCAGCCCAGAAAATATTTGACTGGTTTAATCCTCTTTGAAATTTTCTTTATTCAAAATTTGCGTCCTGATCTACCACTCTGCCATGTGTTTGCTGCATTTCGCAGTAAACTCTTGTGGAGGGGCTCTTCACATTTAAGGGGTTTCACAGATAAGGAGCAATAAAATATGTAATGTGCTCAATAATACTATTAAAGTATTGGATGGCCTGTGCTTACATGGCAGAGGAAAAGGAAAAAATGTTTTTGGTTGGTTAATCACGGTAAGTTTAAGGGAACCACAAAACCCACTTTAACCCTGCGCAAGTGGCTGCATTGTACTGACATAATATATTAATCATGTATCTAGAACCAAAGCAGTTTTCTAGTTTTGAGAGAAACAAGTTTGTTTAAAAATCAGATTTGCTCTTTGGTTCAGTATGGATTGCAACTGTTGTCAGTTAGGGGAAAACAGCCTTTTGTGAGTCTAGTTAAGAACTATGGCTGAAATTTTCAAATGTCTTTGTCCCATTTTCATAACCTGTCATATCTGAAAAGAGGACTTAGTCTCCTCAGTCACTTAGGCAATTTTGAAAATTTTACTCCATGTCTTTTGCTGGACTGTCTGCTTTCACTTGTGCCATACATCTTCCTTTACATCAGTATATAAATTATAATTAGGATAAGTTTTACCACTGACTTCAGTGGAAGCAGAGTTAGGCTAACACAGCACTTGTAAAAATGCCACCCACAAAATATGTGCATAATATATCTAACCTAGTCCCAAAGAGGCAGCCATGGTACTCTAGTTCAGCAAAACAAACAAGGAGTCTGGTGGCACTTTTAAAGACTAACAAATTCTCTCCCACAGAAGCTCATGCAACAAATAAATCTGCTAGCCTTCAAAAGTGTCACCAGACTCCTTGTTTGTTTTATATCTAACCTAATATTTTGTGGGTAAGAAGGATAAAAATCTGTTGTTGGCCTGAGACATTAAGGACTGCATTCTCAGTAATGGGGTAGCAGAGAGACTGGCAAAACCAGGTATAGAATAGCATAGATATCATAGAATCATAGGTACATATGGACACAGTCATGGTTTTTCCTGGTGCAGAATTGAGCAACTGTTCACTTAGCTGTTCATCTATGTATACAACTTCCTGATTTCATTATGCATGCGCTCACTTGCACATGCAAATATGTTTTTCTTGGACACAGTGAATGCATGCCCGTTACTCTGGACACACTGTATTCAGCCTTGTTTTGAAATGTTGACCTTCATGTTTATAGTCTTCTGAGTCCTCCCTGTCCCCTTCCCTCTCCACCACCTGCTATGGACAAACAAGAATTCCAGCACAGCTGGGAGGCATACACAGCTGCAAGGAAAGAATTAAAACACTGGCATATCAAGTGATTTCCATGTGGGTTTTGTACCTCAGTGACATAAGATAGTGTTTTTAGCAAATAGTGTTGATATCAGTGATTCAGAAAACAGGAACTGCTTGTTCATGAGAATTTAAAGTGAAAATTAAGTTAAAGAACTGAGAGAAGTTGAAACATTAAAGTGAGTAAGGGTGTCAGGGTTTGAAACTGAAAAATTGGTAGTCTTCACCAGATAGCCCCGTGGGCATGGCTGGTGACAACCACAAAATATGGTTAGGGTTTCTCATAACAGCACATCATTTACAGTCAAGGGCTTTATTTCAGTACCTTAAAGTAAAGGTTTCCGTTTAGCAATATCTGAACAAAACTCAGGCAAGAGTTCAAGCTTTAATCCTTGCTCATTTTAGTCAAATTTTTGTCATACATATTTAGTAAAACCAGACAAGCTTTAGTAACAAATAGGGGTGAGGAGAAGTGACATTGCTCTCCCAGCCATGCTCATTAGCAGGTACAGAGGACAGGAATACAGTAGGCCTGACAAGGTTTAACCACCCCAGCACAACTCAATGACAGATCAGGAAAGGAAGGTAAAGTGTCAGTCTGTGGCAGCTATTAACGGTGCCCCACAGGCAAAGACAACCAGTCTTCTGACATCAGCCCTGAGCCATTGGGGTTAGCTCTCTGGAAGTCAGGGGGTCTGTTTCTCCTCTTGTTTCTGCTGGGTTTAGATCATGAGTTACTCCAGAGAAATTAGTGAATTTACACTGGTGTAACTGGAGAACCAGGCCTCCTAGGTCAATGTGAAATTGACTTGAAATGAGATCCAGTCGGGCCCTATAATACTGCATTATGGCCACACTGACACCCATACCTGGCAGATCATTCACTGTCCTGAAGGGCATCGTGGGTGAGATCCTGAACCCCCAGACATCAATGGCTAAAATTACTCTGCGTGCCTTAGGCACCTCGGCAGGATGATGGTTCTTGTTTGAGGAAGCATGAAGGAGAGTCCAAGGTGGACAAATTCTGGGGTCAAATCAGCCTCTAGCTTGTGTCTGAGCGGCTCCACTGATGCAAAGCTCTGCTGTTTCTGGTAGCCACGTGGCTCCTGGTATTTATCATGGAAATAAGAGGGTCTGGGCCTGATTCGACAGAACGCTGGATGATGGCAACGCGCAGGAGTCTTGGGGAAAGTGGGAATGTGTGCTGCGCCAGCCTCTCACAGTAAGCCTCCAGTAGACAAGTCTTTAATTTGCTTATGGTCAGAATGCTTGAGTGCTCTTCAGCTGTCCTCAGCACGTCAGCCCCTCAATACCAGCTGTTACCAGCCCAGCACACTGCAGCCCATGCCTATGCACTGGTGATCACACATTCAACCAGAAGGGTGCCTCCTCCTTCTCCTTTTTCTCCCTCCTCCAATTAACTGTTTGAAGATTGAAACTAAGACCCGTCTTGTAGCCTGGTGGCGACACCTGTGCCTGTGTTATTCAACCAGCCAGTGCGCAGTTGGGTACAGAGTGCCCGGTGATGATGACTGAGGGTGCAAGTGACAGCTCTGTCTGACTGCTGGGCGTGTTACAGGGAAGGTGAGAGATTACTGTCACAAGCAGATCACTCGCTCTTCTATAAAGCAAGTGTTGGGGATTCCCCCCAAAGTATGGACTCAGGCACCTGTGTGCCACATATGTACAAGTACATGTATGCAAGTGCCAATCCATCTGCAGCTCAAGCCAGATGGCAAGCTCATCAATTAGAGAACCATTTTAAACAGGGCATGTCACAATGGTTTCTAACAGTTGCTCTCAGACTGTGTTGCTAGCTTCTAATGAATGCAGTCAACTAAACAATAGCAGACACTAGTTTATCATTGGATACATGCTCATCCCTTCGTTTGAACCTGGCTTAGATTTCTCATTTCCTTCTTCATGAAAGCTAGAGTAGTTTTATTTAACAGGACCTTGAAAATCTCCTAGTCCGTAAATTCTGCTCACTCTTTCAATAGAGCCATTTGAATTCACGCATCAGTGGGCAGTGTTTCACACTGCCTTTCTCACAGATGTCCATGACTATGCAAGATGCAGGGCAGAATTAGCCCCTGTGTTTGTTTTACTAATGAAAACAGTTTGTATGAGTGATTTTGCCTCTTGTACCAAGACAGTTTCTGCAGCTATAGCTCTGGATTTTGTTTCTGGCCATATGTGTATATCTGTACACACACACATACACATATATATTAATTTAGGATTCCACTGGGAGGATGCTATTAGGTTTCAACCTTGATATTTATGCTGAGATCATGCAATATGAGTCTCTTTTGAGTTGTCTCAGGCTGGGGCTGTCTCAGCGTTGTCAGATTGCCCAGGAGATATGAAAACTGGATGACTTGCAACTGTTTGCAATGCAGTGTAAAAACCCACATCGATTTGGTTTGTTTGTGGCACAGTGTTTAAAGTATTTGCCCCAAGCATTCTGTGTGGCAGGCAGTAAGCCTCATCTAAAGTGATGCAGTGGAGTAGACAATCTGTGGAGATGTCTTGGGAACTGAGCTTAGCTGGACTTGATTGTGGACAAATGTTGTCACTTTGCAATATGTGCTGCGTAACAATAGAGTTCGGTGTATGCTAACAGATAATACAGTCAACTGAGTCAGCCCCTTGCCACCAGGTTTCAGAAAGCTGGCGTTAAGTGTTAGACCGTCTAGAAACATAAAGGGCTAAATTCTCCCCCATGTCCAATCTCCATTTAGTGCAGGTGAGGAAAGCTAGCCTCCAGGAACTCAACTGACCTTGTGCTGACCCCAAAGTATGTGCTGCTTTAAATTATGCCTCTTGTCTAGATTTGTGAAAGGGCCCTAGACTAGTGGAGGAGCAGTAGAGCTGAGCATAACTTTACTACACTGCCACAACTTGGACAACTGTTCTTTGGAGAACTTTGATCAAGCAAGAACCCAGCTATTTCTCCCAGGGCTCTATTGGCTCTGGATGGCTTGAGGAGCATTAAAACTTATTGTTGGAGAAAAGAGTAAGCAGCTACAACTCAGAATATGTCTGCACAGGAAATCTGTTGAGTAACAAAGGCATGTTTTCGGAGAGGCACTGTCCCGACCATAACCGAGCTACAGCTGGTGGAGATGAAACTATCTGCTCATTGGCAGTTCCTGCTATATTACTTCCAGGATTTTGCAAGCATATCCTTCCCATCTTTCATGTTAGACTAAAGCATCCTAGTCACATTAGACCGCTTGGCTGTACTGCTTGATTTAAACTGCACAGGTGTGTTAGATAGACAGGCTTACTCATTGGACTAGAGTTTTCTTTGTGTTCTATAAGAAGCTTGTCTTGGAGTATTAATGACGCTATTGTTGAGGTTACGGGAGGATCTCTCTTTAAAGTCTTTAAATTTTTAAACTGCTTTAAGATTCAGATGGAGAGCAAAAAGGGCTTGTTCAGAGCTCAAGTGAAAATCTGAGGGTAATTTATTCCAGGCTGTCCTGAAATTTAGCTGCCCCCAACCCTGAAGTGAATTGTTTTTAAAATCTAAATGTTCTTACAACACTCCTTTTTGTAAAGAGACTGACTAAAAATGGGGAGAAAGCATAACACAAAACTGACATCCCTAGAATGCCATTGTCTGGCCCTGATCAGACTCCAAAGCTATGCTGGGCTCTGTCCATGAACGACAAGCCTTTCCCCTGGAAAGTAGCCTGTAGACTAAGGGAAGGTGCAGAAAGAAACTGTAAGTACATTTCCTTTTCCATTGAGGGCTAGTAATGTGTCGTCGTATCTTGTAACTCATAGCACAGGCCAAAGCAGTTAAGGTCAATCAGCTATCCATTGCCCCATTTTACAGATCAGATAACTAAGAGGTTGCTTCATGCCAAGCTGGGAACAGATCCCAACTCTGTAGTATGCGAAACCTCCATTTCATCCCCTTAGCCATGCTACCTCTCGAAATAAGCGTGCCAGATCCACTCATGTGCCTATCCTTCACTAGCCATAGCTGTCGCTCCCTTCCCAGAGCCCGTAACACGATCCAGAAACCCTGATTCCTGGCCTTTGACTGCTGTCGAAGCAAGGATGGCGCAGCCACTCACAAAATGGGTGACACAGTTTCCATTTGGACATTCAGGGAAGAGGACAGCTATGTTTCCGTTCAAAACTGGGCAAATGTTTTAAACTAAGTAGGAGCACCACATGCATTTTTGGAGGTCACTGCCTGCAGAGCTGAGGGCAAAACCTGCAGGTTCCATCCGGAGCCCGCTCTCATCTGCTTGGCTGTGCTGCAACACAGAAGACACAAGCCACATTTCTGCTTGGCTCTGCTGGCTGAACAGAGCAATGAGAGACAAGCCGCTGAACAGGCCCAGCAGATATTTGCACGGGATGAAATTTCTGTGCGGTGGAGGAGGAAGGAAGCTGTGAACAGAGAACGGATGGGCCTATGGACTAAGCCGTGGTCTGGGGCCCGAAAGAGCTGGTTCTTTCTGGCCTTGGTTCTGACCCAGCTTTGCTGGTGGAGACGGGCCAAGCACTCAAACCGGAATCTCTGGCACGGGCTGAAAGGTTTGGCTCTCACCTCTCCGTGGCACGCTCCCTGTGTTGAAATGAAGCTGATACCCCCACCCTGTCAATGCTGCCTCATCTGCATCAGGGCCCTCGGCTGGCAGGGGGTTGGGACCCCAGGCAAAGGGGGGCCACTGGTGTGGGAGACCCAGGGGACCAGAGGTCCCTGGTCCGCCTCTGGGCAGCTCCAGTAGTCCGAGTGTGCTCAGGCCTCTGTGGTGAGCCTGTTTCTGGCCATGGACTGGGGCTATCCCTGGTCCGAGCTCCCTGAGACTCAGAGAAATATCCAGTATCATCAGCCAGACTCACTTTCCCAGCCAGAGAGATCAAACACGGCCGGTGGCAGGGAGGGGGGGCTCTGGCCAGCTGTGCTCACTCCTGTTCTGTATAGCAGAGGAAGGGCCCTTCCAGAAAACCCAACATTTGTAAAAAGTAAAATGTTAACCAGCTTTTTCACAATATTCTTCCATACACTTGCTGGTTTTAGTTTTCCGGGTCTTGGGAAAAGGGCTTGGGCAGTTTACATTTTAGTGTGGGAAAGAAAGGGATGTTATTTACTGGGCCTTGGTGGCCAGCTTCCTGCCTCGGTATCCTGTCCCAAACACAGACAGGCTGCCTCTTCCCAAATATGTCACTCTGGGATCCCAGATGGGGATTGTAGGGCAATGCAGACAGCTCTGGTATCAAGCTGGGAAATTCAGACCACCCCTGAGTCTGACATCTCTGCACCCACGCAGCCTCGGTTCCCTTCCACTAATGAAATGAGCTCAATTTGTGGCTCCAAACACAAGAATCATGTCACTAAAGTATCACCAGAAAAAAGAAATTACGTGTTTGGTATAGGTTAGAGGAAGCCTGAAAGCTCAGAACTGGTAATAGGAAATACAGTCAAAATGGGATATCACTGTCTCAAGTCTGGACTGGAATTCTTTTCTTTGCTGTGTTTGAAATTAAACTGAAAATCAGCCTCCCCGTCCCCTTTATCAAAATATATGTGCACTGTAGTTTTGCTGGCTGCGCAAGACCTTTCATTTTTATATGAGGCTGATCCAATGTCCATTCAAGTCAAGGGCAATCTTTCTATCTGACCCCTAAAGCATTGCAAGAACCATGTTTGTTATTAAAAAGCAGGCATTCTGCTAGGCAGAGCTGGTTGGAAATTCTCAGGCACCAGTGTAGTAGAGGCTAAGATAAGAAAATGATATAGTATTTGGCATCTACAAAAAAAGGGGGAGAGCAAGTTGCTTTTCCTGGGAAGTCAGTGGGAAAACACTACCAGCGATCTCAGAGGCAACCAACCACTCAGCAGTGAGAATGTTGTTGGTGATGAATGGAGGGTGACAAGGACAACACTTGAGAAATACGCACTTTCTCTTCTGTTTTCTCATTTTGTTTTGAGTGCCCACAAGCTGCTGTGATAGGCACAGTAGACACGGCTGGATATGGCCTGGAGGGAGTGGGCTAGTGTGTTGTGTACTGTTGCAATAGGCTGCCAAGTGTGTCACAACCCACAAAAGGTGGAGAACCACTCAGCTAGACTATATACAGCTGGATCAGAATATCAGGGTATGTCCATACACAGTCTTTAAATCAAAATAATGCTGATTATTGCAATTTAAAAAATTGCATGTCCACACTACGTTTCCTTATTCTGAAATAAGGAGCTCTCTCATTTTGAAATAAGGAAAGTCATTTTGATATAATAAAATCTAGTATTATATCGAAATGACGGTTAAATTGAAACTGGTATTTCAAAATGACGCAGTGTGGACATGTTATTTCGATTCCACTGTTATTTCAATGTAACACTTTCACCCTTCTCCTTCCCAGGGTGCTGTCCTTTTCCTATATATTGGATGGGGGCCATGTTGCCACACCTCCCATGGTGCCCCCTCCTAAATCAAATTAGCAAGTCCTGTCCATGGATATGCTAGTTCAATTTGAATTTCTAGTGGGGACATGTTAAATAGATTTAACTTAAATTACTTAATGATTTTATAGTGATTTTATTAAATTGATTTGACTTACATTGATTTAACTGCGTAAGTGTGGACATAGCCTCAGAGTCTTAGAATGACTTTGGTAGCTATTGGCAAAGTTTAGCCTATTGTGTCTCAGCTGGCTTTTAAATTTGGAAAGAAATTTTGCATTAGTTATATGCTTACAATGGAAAGTGACACCACAACGGGAGAGATGTTATGTGACTCATTCTCCAGAAAGCTGGAGTTTGACTAAAACCAGCTTTTCATGTGATACGTGGTGTGAGTGGTCTCTCACCAGGGGCAGTTCTTCTGAGGTGTCTGACAAGGCATGCGGATGAGAGAGAGTTTGAAACTGTAGAGGTTCTCCAGCTCTGAAGATTTTCAATAAATTTTTTTGTAGTGTCATATTTCAGAAATGACTGTGTTTACAAACTGCACCTTTGTTTAATTCAGTTTCCGCCTTAAATGATAAATAGTATCACAAAGAGTTGTTTTGGAAAGTCTCTTTATAGAGGTCTGGGACCTGTTGATGCCTGAATAATTTCTGTGGAGCTAACAAACTCTGCAGGGGCCAAAGAGTCCCCAGGGACTGGGCTGCTGGAGAGTTTATTAATTCCACAGGAATGGCGCCACAGTGGCCATTTCTGTCTAACACAGTGTCTAAGTAGCAGAGATCCTGACAAAATGTCCTCGTGCTCCCATGTCCTGGTAGTTTCTTTTGCCTGTTTGGGGTTTCCACTATATTAATGCTGGCTAGTAGCTGCTATTGCTACATGGCTTGATGATTTGTTTTAGTTTAGTCATTTCTGCCCAGTTTTCAGAGTGACTCAAACTTATCCTGTACATGAGGTTGTGGTTTAAAAAAACACAAAAAAATAAAAAAGTCTCCATTCTTTTCTACAGTAATTATTTTTTCAAAAGAATTAACAGAGTAAGGAAAAGAAGTTTACATTTCCTTTTAGTTTAAGAAGTTCCTTTTACAGTTTTAGAAATTTACATTTCCTTTTCTAAATTGAAAAGGAAATTCCCTGACAGAAAGTTCATAGATATTTTCTGGCCTGGTTACAGTTTTGCCATTGACTTCAGTGAAGCTGGGATTTCACCTAGGGTTTGTTAAAAGAGGTGATTTGTAAACCTGTAAAGTGTGATGGGATACCTGGAGTTAGTCACTTAAAGCAGGTGGTTCCCTAATAAACATTTGCACAGGCACCTTTGTGGTAGGAGATATATGATAAGTCTGCAGGTGTTTGAAGGGTTTTGACACCAAGGAGGATATTTAGCATATATTTGACTAGACTGGAAAAAGTATTGGAACATGTACCGCAGAGTGCAATCTTGCATTGCCACAGAACATGACCAGACAAGCTAAAAGGTATTTTACTTCTCTAGCCTGTGTGACTTAGAATAGCAGGTTCCATTTTTCTCCTCTCTCAGAGAGGTCTCTTTCTCACCTTCCATTGTTTCCCCATCCCACCTCTGTGGAGTTTCTGGCACTGGTATCGATTATCCTTTCCATAAAACAAGTGTAGCTCTCTGGCTGTCAAACATTGCCCTCTCCAGGGATCGGTTCTGTGAACAGAGAACGACACTGATGCTGGCCATCAGCACTTCAGATATTGTGAAAAAGGTATCAGCTACTCATCTAAGTAAAGAAAAACATCACCAAATTCTGGAGACATCAATGTGAGGTTAAATCCACTGCAATTGCCCTGCAGATTAACTGGTGTGAAGATGAGAGAAAAGGCAAAGGGGGCGAATGTGCACAATTATGTCTTCTGCATGTAGAAACTGAAACTAATGCTATGTGGGTGGGGACTTAACTCCTAACGTCAAAGCTGAGTTCCAAACAGGGTCCCCACCAACGCGTAGACTTCACCAGCTGCCCACAAGCCAGGCAGCCAGCTGGAAGGCCAGTCAGAAGAAGTAGAAGTGCACAGAGCATGAAACCAGGGCATCTAGAGGCTCTGATGGTTGAATCAATCCTATTTGGTTTCTTGCTGTGAAAGATGCATATCATCCTCTCTTTATGAATAGCCAGACCTGTTTCACAAGTGATGTTACTCTCTGCGGCCTGTCATAGTTACACACATTTACAATTAGGCAAAATCTTTTCTGAAGTGCTTCATTACTACTGATGAAATGTCACAGGAATGTCACCTGCTTCTTGCTATTTAACCAGTTCAACTATTTGCACAGCCCTGTATTAGTGTTACCCTCTTTTATTTCCTACATTCACTTAAGTGATCAGGGGCATTGCTAGTGAACAGTAAAAGTTTCAGCAGGCAGAGCCAGCACAAGAAGCACAGAGGCCGATTTCTGAGTCACAGAGGTTTTGCTTCTGAATCTGTGCATGTGGCATAAATCTGTAGTGCCAGGGAAAATGGGAATGTCCTCTGTACTCTGCAGCTTTAGTTTAGCTGGATTCACCAGACATATATTAAGATTTCTGTAAAACTAGAGGAAGTGTGTGCAATTAGGTCTTATTATAGGATACCAACTGTGAGCCTTCTAGCCACAAGGGATGATGCTGAAAAAATAAAACTAATGGTTTAATAAATTTGACCCAACTTTATATTAAAACAAACAAGAAGTCCTGTGCCATTTTTAGACAGCAACAGATGTATTTATTACATAAGCTTTCATGGGCACAATCCCACTTAGTCAGATGCATGGAATGGAAAATGTGGCATGTTAGCTGTCTATGTACATACAGAGAAGGGTGAGTCACAAGGTCAGTTCAAACAGATCCAGATGGACAGTCTGCTAGCCTATCTTAATATTGACAGTTGATGCTCTTTTCCTTTTTGAAGGGTATTTTAGAAGGATTGGAGCTGAACAAAGTGAAAGGAGAACAAAAGCAATTCTTCAATATATCATCTTTTTCTGCTTGTTTCCTTTATGATGTGTAAATATTTTTCTAGATGCCACTGAGCAGCATGAATCAAGGCGCAGCTTAAGGTTTTCCAGTCAGGTCAGCTTTACCATACAAACAAGGAAGGAGTCCTGTGGTGCTTTTAAAGACTAACAAATTTATTTATTGCATGAGCTTTTGTGGGAGAAAATCCCACTTTGTCAAACGCTTTGAAGATGGGGAACTTAAATTTGTTAATCCTTAAAAGTGCCACAGGACTCCTTGTTTGTTTTACTGAAACAGACTGACAGAGCTGCCCCTTTTGGAATTTACCATACAAGGAGATCGTCTCTTATTTGTCCTGGCTGAGTCTGTAACTGGACTTCAAAACTGAAAAGTTCATGAAGAGCACGAAATAAAATTGCTGCTTTTGCAAGGTTTAATGTTAAAACAGGGCATGCATTTTTATTGATGTCATTGCACAATTTGTTTGCAAAATGGAGGTATTCAAAATGACTGTTTTGCTAAGACAGAATGTAGAAATAAATTAGACATATATAGTAAAGAGATAAATAGATTTTATTATCTGAGGTTTAGGATTTTTAATAGACATCATCCCTGTTTTGAACTGATCTATTTTCAAGTTTTAAAAAAGAGTCTTTGTGATCATTTCCAAATGTTTTGCTAATGTAAACTGGAATTTATCACACTCTGCTGTTCTGTGTTTCAGAAAAGTGACGACTCTTATTAGAACTCTTGGCTGTTGTTCTTAAAAGAAAAGAAAAGGTCACAAGGGGACAGACAATACAAGTGTCATTTACTCCCTGGCAATTATCATAGGCGAAGGAGCTGGACTGATTTGTTAAAACAAAGTACGTCAGTCCAAACAGAAGTAAATAACTTCAGTAAAATTAACAACACCCAGTAAGAGGCAAAAATATCTAGGCTTCCCAAAGTGGTACAAATCTTCACTTTTTAGCCAGTTTTTGAGAGGCTTTTTCAGAGGTTCCTCAAAACTCCAGCCTATAATGGCCCTCCACTCTTAAGCTGCAGCTACAAGACTTGTTATAGCCCTAACTCAAGATCTCTGTTTATTGGACACATTTATCTTCCCTTCTCTTCCCACATCAGCTGAACTGCAACAACACGGCACTGTTCTCTCATCAACTTGTATGAAAGTAAAAATATGGAGTTCTCCCTTTACAGCACATTTCGACAGGAAAGAAATGTAACTAACTTTCACGTACCATTTGTAGCAGATCACTCACCCCACATAAAAAAGAAATTCCCAATGCATGACAGTAAAATTTGTTGTATAACTTTGCAAACCCAAAGATCACTTTTGTTACTTTCATTATCACTGGTAATAAAATAACACTTCCAATACACATGATTCAGCAAAGGCGTGGCAATGCTGACTCTCATACAGAGAAAACCGAACAGCCAACACGCCGTTCTGTACCTTGCCCTAGGCAATGAATGATTCTGAAATTTTAAACTATAAATAATTTTAGAACCATAACGTTTGTCAAGCTTCAGTTCTGCTACATGAACAGAGGAATTATTGTCTGTCCATTTTAGTGTGCGTGCTTTGAAACCATCATGGCTCAAAAATATAGCACTCCAATAGATTGTCCCCTTAATTCTTCTTTAATATGAAAGAAGAAGGAGGGTACAGAATGCTGTAAGTATATCTATTTGTGGCATTACATTATCAGATTGGGTCAGTGTTTAATTTTCTACCACAGGCTCCACTTCTCATTCTCATTTATCCCATCCAGAGCCCTTGTGACTGAAATTTTTTTTTGCTGTTTGAGATTTGAAACAAAGGATTTCAGGCTAACAGCAAGTTTTAGCTTGTTTTGAAAAATGCAGGTGATTAGTTTAGACATTATGAAGCGTAATATTTCCTAATTGTATTTGTACTTCTGTGACTTCTTCAAAAAACACCCCCAATCTAATTGAACAAATTCACTAATTAATTAAATGAGGACTTTTTGCCAGCATTGTCTCTGCCAAACAAGCACTTAAGGCAACTGGTTCTTACTGATGATGAACAGATATGCAGTTTCAGCACCAAGCCATTATGGGGAGAAATGAAAATAAAAATCCTTTAGAAAAGGAAAAAATAAGCTTATTTTTTATTTTTTTAATTCTGATATCCCTGAACTACCTTATCCTACTAAACTCAACCCTCATACCTTCATTCCCACTTTCCCCTTAGAATGTGTGCTCTGAGAGAAGGCCACACAGGAGAAATTTCAAAAAGAGGAGATAATTTTAGGATATTCTGGAGTGCAGAGTTACAGATTAGCTACTAAATGGGACATAAGATACAATCTTAACTGTGAAGTTGTGACTGCACACCTTAGTGCTTAAAATGGAAAAAGCACTGTAGGTAAATGATTTATATTATTTCTGACCTATTCAAAAACCTTCCCAGTCACCAGAAATATAGAAAATGTGTCATTCAGGCACAACAGATAGGACAAAGGTAAAAATCATGTCACATATGACAAAGCTATTACAATAAGATAACTGATTTTTACATATTGCATATATACATATAGCTCCAGTTCTCACAGCTCCTCAGATTTCTGACAGCAAATACAGTCTAGAGTCTGAGCCAAGTCCCATAGAAGCCAGTGGGTCAGTTTCCACGTCCCACCCATGAACAAGGAATTTCGGAGCTGCCGGTGGCTTTGTGACCCTTTTGCCCCCTTTGTGCTTCTTGTAGCCCTGTCCAAAGCCCTCTTCGATGTCAAGTTTATTTTCAGCAGCAGCAGCCTTTTCCCTGCTGGGGGCAAAGGGAGCTACTGTACCGGTGGTCTTCTGCATGTGGCTGTCATTCTAGCAGTGTAGGCAGTTTGACGGCAGTATTGGTTTTAGCAGCGAGGTGAGTCTAAAAGGTTGTTTCGTGGCGAAGTTGGGTGCAAAGAGGCCTGCTCCAGGCAGACCATGACAGTAGCCATACCTTAGCTGGTAGTTCCGCCACTGGGAGGCCGATTTTGTACCCAGCATTGGGGTAGTCACGGGCTGGATACACCGTGGGTGTTATGGGCCTCCCATGGTGTTCGAGGGTGTCTGATGAGACACATCTAAGCTCAGGCAACGTGGTTTGGATGGAGCACAAAAGCAAACTATGCAGAGGCCATAGGCTGGGGTGTGGCTGTCCTTACGTTGCTATGTGCGCACATTCTCCTGAGCCCCCTTTGGGTAGGAAAGCCGAGGAGAACTTGGCAGGCTGTTTGCAGAAGACTTCAAGACAGAGGGAATTTCTTTTTCTAGAGGGCTGATAAAGAAAAGCTACTTCTGTGGGACACAGGCCCAGCTCCGGTTCAATCTCGGTGGGTAGGAGAGGGGTGTGTTACACTATGTCAAGTTTCCTGCTAGTGTGCTTCAGCAGAAGATTTACAAGCAAGCAATGACGTCCCTTTAGGAATGGATTTTGTTTTGTTACAATGCCTGGAGGTAAAATAGGCAACCGCAATTTCTAAAATAAGACCGTCTATTTTGTGTCTCCGCTTTACAACAGCAACTCTTTTCCTTCCCCTTCCTCCTTCCCTCTGATCAGAGGATTGCTATGGGTACAGCTGTGAGAATTTTCATCAGCGGAATTGCATAAATAGAAACCAGGTGTAAATCTGTGCTCCTCTATGGCCTGAGGAGTGACCAGAGAGGACCATGTACAATTGGCTAATATACTAATAAACAGGAAGCTTGAAAATGCAGCCTACAGTTTTTCTTGACCATTATTTTTCTTCCCATACGGCTGTGCTAGTGTCAGAGGTGGGTGGCTGCTGTTTGGAGCAGTTCTGCCAGCTGTCTGTAGAGCGCGCTATTAATGAGGAAATCAAGCAACAGGCTGTTTAGAAGTGCGACAGCTTTAGATTTAACTGTTTGTTAACTCTCAACCCAAGATACTTCTCGTATCTCGGGCAGGTCAGCTCACACTGAATAAAACTCAGCTCTAGGGGAGCCCTTTGCATCTAAAACTCAGTTAGTTTATTTGACTCCTAACTCATGTTGTTCAGAAGACATGGCAGGCTCAGTCTGTTTCCTTCATCGTGTTTCTGGTACTGAAAAAATGACCAGTTAACTGAGTGGGAGACAACCACCATTTCCAGCCCCTGGCATTCTCCTGGCAGTGATCTAGGCGAAGGAGCTGCGGCTGCTTGGAGAGGATGTTGTTTAAAACAAAGAAAAGCTAAAGCCCCGAGCGCCTTGCTCAGTGAGGCAAACTGTCATTGCCCTCTGTGAGCAGTTGCCCAAGGCACAGCAAGGCCACCAGCTCCCCCTTTTGCTTGGGAATAATTTCCACCAGCCAGAGTCCGGCACTGATCACATCTGATAGTGCATGGGATCTGGGTTCCCGCCAGACCCTTACATGGGAGGAGCGGCTGTGGCCTTCATGGAAGCTGTTCTCTCTCTTTGGAGCTGCATTTTGTGATGGAGGGGGTGTATGGCAATGTAGGAGAGGGGTCCCATCCTGGTCCAGAGGACAGGACCATAGGTGTGGGCCTGTTGTCATCAGCCCTCAGTGCTTGGCACGCTGTTCAATAGGTCTCTGGTGCTAGAGCCCCAGGGTCCCATGCCCTGCAATAGCTCAGTGCTCTCAGGAAGGAGAAAGCCAGTGGGACGTTGTGGTGCAGTTCTGGGGGACAAGCAGTCAGCCAGCCCAAGTCTGGAGAGTTGGTCATCCCCCAAGTGGTGGCAGCAGGGAAGTCGGGTGCTTCACTTCTGCAGCCTCAGCACAGCTGTCCATCACTGAGAAACATGCCAAAGCAGTTTTGAATCCAAACATCTCTGACGCCAACCCAGCAGCCTCCTGGCAGGACCCAGTGCTGGCACTTGGAGCACCTTGGGCTGGGCCTGAGTTTGTCTGGAGTCCCCCATCTGCTAGTCTTTGCAAGGGGGCTTTGAAACCAGCACGCTCAGTCCATGAAGGAGGGAATCCTTCTCAAGTGCCCCGGGCAGCCAGCCACCAGGGTGAACTTGGTGTGAGCTGCAATGAGCTTGGTCCAGTCATCCAGCTAAGGGGGAGAGATGCCCTGAGGGAGAAGGGAGGACCCCTCTTTGCCCCCCACAAAAGGCAAAGCCCAGTGCTGTGTCCTACAGCACCGTCGGCCTCTCAAAGCAAGGGAGGGAGGCCAGAAAAAGTGACTTGATGCTTTTCTCAGCCAGGCTCTTATCAGCCCCAGGTCTGCTGAGCCAAGCGGCACAATGTTAAAGGTTCATTCTCAGGCACATGGTTTTTTCAGCTGTTTCCCTTTAATTAGTGTGTGTTCCATCATATTAATGAAAGTTGGTAAGTCCTGCAAACCTCACATGGATATGTGACCCATTCTCTTTTCAAACAAGAGCTGGAGCTTTGCTTTCCCCAGTGGATAAGGCTGAACAATGAGGCAGGAATCCACTGAAATGAATGCCAGTGTAAATGTTAACTTTGCTTTCATGGCCCATCACTTTTAGAAAAGCTGAGTAAAAGTTTCTTCTTTGTCAGCCCCTGGTACATAAAGAGAGCAAAAAGAGCTGCCATGAGGAGCAGCTCCCTGGAAATCTGACTCTGCTACCCACTCCAGATGTGAATTTGGCCACTTCTTCTCTTCATCTCCCATCATCTTCTGTTGTTGTCTGTTTGGATTGCAACCTCTTTGGGGCAGGGCCTGTTTCTTCCTACGTTCTGCTCAGTACTGAGCACAGGGAGCCCTGATATCTACTGAGGTCTCTGGGCACTGCAGTAATACAATGACTTAGGCCTCGAGATCCTTTTGAAGGGTAGAAACAGCTCCTCCCACGCTACTTCTTATGTGGCTTTTTCCATGTTTGTCACATACAATCCTCTGAACCCTCTGGTTTGGGACTTTCATGCTCTTGGTTAATGTGCTGTGCAGATGTTAAGTGTGACAGTGGTTGAAACGGTGCTGTGGGTGTTCCATGTGGTGCTGAGGAGAGGCTGTTCCATGAGCTACCTGGTGGCAGAATTGGTGAGCATCCCCACTTTCCTCCCCCGCTCACTCCTCACTTAGCAAACAGACTTGAGTGGGACTCGGGGACTGCCTAATACCTCGGCAGGAAAAGTAGCAGCCCTCTCTATCACCAGATTCCCTCCAGAAGGAGCTTTGGAAATGTGGGGGAATATTCTGTGGGAAGCAGGCTTCGTCCATTTGTCTTCCATTAATGACTCATCAGGACAGAATGGCTCCCTCAGTGGTTAGAAAGCACATTGATTTCTCTCTCTGTTTTCTTTGGGAGCATTTTCACTGATTTCATTCTTACTCATTAGAAAATACTCAGTTCACCCACAGAACGCCTGGGCTTTGTGACCAGATCTTCTTTAGAGGGTCGTTTGTTTATTTTTTGTTACAGGCTTTCTTTTCCTCTGCTCTAGCTGTCACAGCTAAATCCCATTTGACTAGCAAAAGGTTTTGTTCTATTCAATGGATTGTCAGTGCATGAAACATCAAGTAGGAGAATAATGGTGAGCGACTGTTCGGGGTATGGCAATCATCACTTGCCCTGAGTTTTCACAGTGAGATGGTTGTGGGTTTCAGCATTAGTGTATTGTTGAGTAAATAAGTAATAAGAATTATGGCTAAGTCATTCGCAGGGTTATGACATTGTTGCAGAATCTCCGTTATGAGCAAAGCTCATAACTCGGCTGTTTAAAATTTGCCATTGTGTGAAAGTTGGTATTTAAGAATTCAGTCAAGGGTAGTTTTTCTTTCCTACTAAGTCAATCCCTATATAAGAAAAGCATGAAAAAATGTGGCCATCGTTCATGTATTGAATTGAAGAGCAATATAAAAGTCTGCTATTTTAGGGCACTTTTCTCGCCTCTGTGCATTAACTCAAAATATACTTTGATTTGAAAGTATGGCAAATTATCAGTTCATAGGGACGATTAATCAGTTATACATGCATTTTGAACAACCTGTCTTTAAAATATACTAGTGTGTCTGCATGGTAAAATGAATCCTGTTTTTTTCATGACATGCAATATACCCCCAGCAATGTGGTAAGAAGGCACATTAGGTAGGAACAGTTCTAAATAAAATTATTGTTGGGCTGGGGGTGGAGGTGGGGTTGAAGACAGGAAACTATTACAGGATATTGAGTCAATATCCTGTTAAAAATGCATTTATCCCAAAGATCATCGGTACTACTAGACAATAACATGTTTTTTGTTTTTTTTTTGTTTTTTGTTTTTAAATCCTGGCTGTTTATCTGCCACATCTGACTTTGAAAATCCCCCACTTAGTTGATAGATCACAAGATTTTTTCCAGTCTTTCAGGTGCATTGGCTAGCAAGTGGGCAGCAAGCTGTCCACATTCATATTTTCCTGGCTCACTATCAGGACTTCGTTAGGAGCCCAGTCACCCAGGAATTTTTTAATTTTTTGCTTTTAAGAGGACCTAAATACTGTGCTTACTCATTCAACAGGCTGGAACAACTCCAGTGCAAATACAATTATCCAATAGATGCATAGTCTCTGTTGTATAACCACCATCACCACACCAATCATCTATTTCTTTCCTTTTGAATTAAAAGAAAACCCCTCTCGTTTTAAGTTGGAGACAAAAATAAGAGCAACAAAGCCCATTCAGGCTTTAAATTCACATGTCTTCATTTGAGTTCACTTTTGTATTACTGAGATGTTCTAAAGGGGCAGCTGTGTTAATCTTGTTCAGCAAAACAAGCAAGGAGTCCTGTGGCAATTAAAGACTAACAAATTTATTTATCATATGAGCTTTCTTGGCAGAAAATCCCACTTCATCAGCCCAAGTGGGATTTTTTCCCATGAAAGCTCATGCAATAAATAAATTTGTTAGTCTTTAAGTGCCACAGGGCTCCTTGTTTATATTACTGAGAGTAATACAATCATACAAGTGATGATGAATCACCAGAATGAAAAAAATAATGTCCTCAGCTGTATCTGTCTCCTCTGCTGCTGAAACTCTGAACCACAGAGGCAAAGCTCAGAAGATTTGTAAGTGTCACAGGCACCCCAGAACAAAGTCTCAGTACAACACAGCTGTATTTGTATTACTGTAGTTTGTAAAAGCTGCCATTTAACAATTTCCATGGACTGTTGCCTACCCTGCTTGGTTTTGTTTGGTGCCCACCAACCCGTCTCTCTTCTTTTGACCCTGTGGGTCAAATCTTGGAATTGCTGCCTTGAGGAAACTATGTCCACTCCAGCCATGTGCCTGCGAGTCTTCTTTTGGACCCTCTGTTCTAGTGTTAAAGTCGAGCTTTGGGCAGCAATCCATGTATCAGCTTGGGGGAGGGATATGGGGCAGGATTGGACAATGAACCAGATTAATACAGGGAGAAGAACTGGAGAGGCAGCAGATCTCCCCTCCTCTTGCCATCTCACTTAGGAAGGCAGAGAAAAGTGTGCAGATCTCAGAACCTTGAGTAAACCAACAGTGCGGTGGTGTAAAAAATGTTAACGCTTTGACATGTGTTTTCATTCCGTTGCGGCATGTACAAGAGACCTGCTGAAATTATTTTGTGGGCAAATGAGCACGCAACCCACCATTGACTAGCTTAGTGGTTGGAGCCTGCTGCTGGGACAGAAAAAATGTTACTGACAGCTTTTCGCCCGGTTATCGTTAGCACCCCCCTAACTCAGAGTGACCACAGCTACGGATGGGAATTGGGCAGTACGAAGCTATCCTGTGTTCAAACTCGCCTTAGAAATACGACAAGAGACTTTTCGAGGGTGCAGGAGCAGGGAGGGACTATCATCACTGGCCTTAACTAGAAAATCTTTTTGAACAGGGCTTAACCAGGGTTTGGTCCAGTCCACCAGGTCAGGGCTCTGAACTCATTTAGCTGGGACTTTGTGCTGAGAAGTGGCTCCCAAATTCTGTTAAGGGCCCCTTGTTTCCCAACAAGTCCTTCTGCCCCAATGACTTACAGAGTGAAGTGCTGTTCAGCATGAACAAAGAGATAAAACATATTTAGCTTTCCCACTCCTACCCTACAATGTATATGTACTGAAATACCACACTTGGGGTAAAGCATTCAGTCTGTTTTTGTTGATTAGACTTCGCGTTTTCTAAATATTTCAGGAAAAAGTCTTGATGTCCATAGATGAATGTTGTTTTTTTTTTTTTATGAAAGGCTCTGAGAGAAATAAATACAAAATGTACAAATATTGTCTAAACCTCACAATCCTGTGGTGAGATGCAAAGTTCACCATGAATCAATCAAATTCATCAGTGCACTCAGGGAGCTATTGCTTGGCTCAGCAAATACGCAAATGCTAAATACATTTGCCATTTGTATTTGAAAGGTAACTGATTGGGACACTTTTTGCCTATACTTCAAATCGGTTGACAAACATTCAGAGAGTCTAAGTCCAGAAGGGTCTGCTGTGATCATCTCATCTGACCGCCTGCCTAACCTGGGCCAGGGAAAATGAGTTTTTAACGGTGATCATGGCATTCTCAGTATCAGCCTCAGTTTACAAGACATAATGATCTGATTTTCCACTGCCTTGCACTTGTTTTAGTCACTGGCAGCCATGTAAAATGCTACAAAATCAGAACATCAGGAGTTTCCATCTACTTTCAACAGAGATAAGTGACTACACAATGTGCAAGGGCAGGAGAGAAGCAGGCCCAGAGAGTTAAGTGATTTGCTCAAGTCCACAGAGAATGTCATTGGCAAAGTTAGGATTAATCTTTAGGAAACTTCATGCTTTGGCTATGCTGTCTTGTGCTAGGCTGCGTTATGATGCTTGTGGTGGTGGTGGTGTTTTTTAAATGACCTGGGTGAAGGTGTAACCTACTGTATCATTGCAACAGTGAATTAATTGCAGTTCATTTTGGTTTATGTGGTGCCCACAATCTATACCCCAATGGGAGTTGTTATTGATGGGGTTCTTCATGGAACTGCATACAGTTAGCCTACCTAGCTAACATGCTGTGGTATTGATGCAGAAAATGAAGAACCCGTGTTTGCAAGGTATTCATGCAGATTGGTACCTCGGTTTATAGGTGTATCATTGTGACACAGAGGGAATTTTCTCTAATATATTTGATGAATCTTAGACATTCCCAGTATACTTTGCCTTGCTACCTAGTGCTGTGGGGAGAGGATGAGGCCAATGAATGCCGTCACTAAAAAGCCTGGCTGAAAATGACCCAAATCAAGAGAGGGTCCAGTAAGAGAGAGATGCCCCAAGAACTGAACAATACACATCTAGCAGCAGGAAACCCCAGCAGGCAGACTTGGGAACAGAGCTGGACAACAAGGTGTCAGGGGATGGGGAGAACAGTGTCCCCTTCGGAGGTCCCCAGAAAATCCCTCAGCTGTTGCTTTTCCAGGTTGGTGCCTATGTTTCTGCTAGCAGAGTCTCCACAGCTCCTAATTTCTGCTGGTGGGCACATGCGAAGCCAGCCAGCCATGAGCCTAACATATGCCCAAGCCCAGAAAGGTTAAAAAATTAGACACTCTCTGCTTACTCTTCCTGTGGGGCCTCAGCCAAAGAGGCAGTGGGAATGGCCATGTGGCCTGGTGGTTAGGGCACTCAAGGGGGTGGCCCGGTTCAAGGTCCCTTCTCCAATGACCATCCAATGATAGATACAAAGTGGAACAGCATTAACAAGAGAGTCTGAAGGCCTGCCCCGGAGCTCCCCGTGGGGCAGAGGTGAAGGCATTCTCTCCTGGGAGGTGGAGCTCTGGGGTCTGGGAGGGGATTTCAACTTGGTTTCTATATCCTAGCTGAATGGCCTTGCCACAGGGCCACCCTCTCCTCTCTGGAAGAGGGATCCCCTGCCTGAGGTGCCTAACTCTGCAGGAGTGCTCATAGATGTGACTCCCTAGGTGATGGAGACGTCCACTGCTGCCAGACCAGGACTGGGCACTGAATTGCCCCTGAGGGGGCATAAACCCTGAGTCTCCCGCTCAGTGAGCTGGCTTTTGTGAATCCCCCATTAGGAGCCCGGCTGGTCCTATGCATCATCCAGGGAGCATGGGTGCCTGACTTGGGCTTGTCACTTCCAGTAGGAGTTGTGAAGCTGCGACCTTTCTGGGTCTAGCCCAGGAGCACCTCTTTGATGCACTTGGGCAGCAGCAAACAGTGGAAAGCCTATTGTGTCTGAGAAGCTAGCAGCAGCCTCCACACCACCTGGCTGCTCTGCTATCTTCCCAAAGAGGCTTTACACCAGATACACACCCCTACCACCCCTCTGCTCAAAGAGCTCTATAATGGGATGTGGTTTGACCCCAAGTGGGAGGGTTTAGCCCGACACACCAGTTATTTGCATACGTTTGTCTGAAATGAGTGTATCAGGGACATGTTTTACGAGGTCTCGGGCTCCAAAACACCTACTGTAAAAATGCACATGGGCTGCCTCAGTAATTTCATTGGTAAGGCGCTGTCTGACCACACATTTATCACGGCACCAATCTCTCCACTGACTTGGAGGCACAGACTCAGCCTTCCTTCTGAAGACAGGGAGGTGCTACTTTTCACAAGAAACCCCCTCAGATACCCTTTTAACTTGGATAAACACAGAAGGGCTGAGAGGCTGCAACCTCAGCTCCTCGGTTTTCACACTGAAGGAACAGCCCTACTTGGCAAATTAATTTTTGATTCATCCTCCTTGCTCAGAAAGTAGAGGCTGTGTTTATAAATTCTAGATTGATTGTATATTGGGGGTGTAACAGAAAAGAGGGCATGGGTCTTTGGAGATGGGCCACCTAGGGCTTTGCTTGGCCTTTGATTCACTTCCAGAGCTGAAGTGTCTTATGTTCTTCTTTTCTAGAGTTTTCCCATTCTATGTGAAAGGTTGTCAATAGAGCAGGGGTTTGCAAGGACCATGAGAAAATGCCACCAGTTTAGACCTAGTGCATGTTACTAGATGGTAAAACAAGACAGATTTTCATGTTACACAGATATTGGCACATTACTTGTGCTGAAGCAAGTTCAGGTAGCATAAATATGTGCCACACAGGCATGTTTTCCTTTCTAGTCTAGAGATTTCACATTATTTCAGGCTGACTCAGAAGTAAAGGGTGGCTAAGAGAAACCACCACCAGGCTGAAAGTGCTATTGCTGCTGGAGATTATAAAGCAAAACACCAGGAAAGGACAAATGCGATTCACACAAACTGGTTTTACTAACAAGAACATGGACATTTCTTAGGAGGAAGCACCCCTCAGTTGTTGTTGTCATCTGTGACTTGGGACTGATGGGGATCCCAGATTACATTGTTTGATGTGCACAGGATAGGCTAATGAGTTACTGGAAACCCAGGTGAGGGGAGGTGAGTAAGCTGGAAAGCTCCTTCCAAATCTGAAATTCAACAAAGGGCTAGGCGGTGCAGTGAGGCTGCAGACAAAAGAGGGGTGTCAGGTGACTGGCCTCTGGCTCGCCGTATTATGGTGGGTAGCTGGTCCACACCTTAGAGAGCAAGCTCTGCATCTCTCAGCTTCCTACACCCAGCCAGCTGGGGCCAACCCAGCCTTTCACTGGCATCTTCTACCAAAGTAGCATTTTCCAATGTCATTTCTGGAGGGACCTCAGTGGGCGAGGGGGACCTGAGAAAGGTCACAGACAGAAAACAGCAAGTGTGGGGAAAGGCACGTGAGGCTGGGTCTACTCCTCCCTGATGCAGATGTGCTCAGGCAGTGGGAGGTGAGGCTGTGGGTGGCTTCTTGAAACCAACTCATGACAGCATTCCCTAGTGCAGTCAGCCTACACATCCAGGACTGCAGCTGGCAGGCCCTCAAGCCTCTTTGCTGCTGCTTTGGCTCATCTGTGCTGATGGAGCGTACGTGACCGAGGTCTCCAGAGACGCCAGTGGTCACTCAGACTCAGTCTTCAGCTGCATGGGAAACCAGGAAGACAGAGCCTACAGGAACAGGGATTTGGGATTAGGAGCAGGGATTTATTGCAGGTGGCTGGTGCGGTATTTCGGAAGGATGAGGGCTAGCCCGGTACGATGTTAAGTGTTTAGTTTGCAGGTACTGAAGGGGGCTGGCTGCAGGAAAGTCATTTAACCTCCTGTAGGTTGCAGTGTAAGTGCTCGAGGCACAAGGTACTGCAGAGTGTCAGTAAGCCAGCGGCTGGCTCTGGGGAGCTTCCAGGCCTCTGGAAACCTCACATGCTCGGGAAATACACTTAATCGCCACAGCACACAAACCCCTATTCGGTGCCTGAAGTGTTGAGGTGCCAGCAGGTTTCTCTCTCTAGGGTACACTGGGGAGTGAGAGCTCGAGAGGGGCTGCGTGGGGGGTCGGACTGAAACAGCTGCTCTGGGCACGTTTCAGGAGGTTGGATTCACCAGGAGGAATGCCTTTCTGAGCCCTCACACCCCGAGCCACTCTGCTGTCTCCTTGGCCCAGGCCTGCTCCACCTGCATTAGTCTAGTTGAGCAAAACAAACACTGTGGCACTTAAAGACTAACAAATTTATTTATTATATTTATTACAGTGTGACCTGTTCCCATGACTTCCACTCTCCTGCATTTATTTCCTCCCATTCTGAAAGCTCCTCCATCTTCAGAGCTGATGAAGTGGGATTTTCTCCCATGAAAGCTCATGCAATAAGTAAATTTGTTAGCCTTCAAGTGCCACAGGACTCCTTGTTTGCTCCACACAAGTCCCAGTTAGCGCTTCCCTGGGGTCTGGCCCAACGCCACCGCTGGATGCAGAGGGAGCCCAACCAGACTCAATGGCACTGATTTAGCTCCTGTCAGGGAAGGCAGTGTTTAGCGGCCAGCAAGTCACTATCAAAAAATGAGGCCAGAGTGGGCTGGCAAACAAGGGTCCATGCCCAGCCAGCCCCCAATGCTTTCAGCAGCTTCTTTTGCTGAGGTTTTCTCCCTTTTGGTTTTCAAACTTGCCCCACTCAGAGGCTTTGCCCCTGCAGGGAGGCTGCAGGGAAACACGTGACGCTTGTCAGAGAGCATCACTTCACCCCGCTGTTGAGATGGGGCTGGGCTGGGAGGAGGTGTAGCCAATGTGGTCCCATGCCCTGTGTTCCCCTGCCGTGGCAAGCGCCGGCGGGTGCACGCCTGCTCTGAGGCAAGGACCTGATTCTCCCGTCGAGGAGCCAGTTGCACATCCAGCCCCCCCAGGCCATGCCCGTTAGCACCAGCTGGAGGAGCACCTACATTATTTCCCACACAACAGCAGAGGTGAAGACTCTCACTATAGCCCAAAGAGCAGCCCAAGGAAATCAGTCCCCTTCAGAGGAGCCTGACTGACCACCAGGAAGGTTAGTTTTGTTTTATCTTTCATCATCTTCTTTTGCTGGATGGAGCTTGTTCCTGCACCAAGATCTGCTTGCCCCCCAGGGTCCTCTCAGGGCGTTCTCAGCCCAGCATTGCCGTGTCCAGACAGCCACGATAGGGGTGGTCAGTGAATGAAGCATGTTGCGGTGCTAAGATAACCAGAGATCGGTCACCGTGTTGGGTCACGCGCCACTGGAGTGCTTCAGCCATTATTACTCGCATCATGTTTTATTGCAAAGCTGCTGGCAGAGGCCAAGGAGCTGACTGATGCCCTGAATGGCTTTTCATTTGTATCAAAAATACAGTCATTAGCAAACTCCCCACAATGCATGGTTTCATGCGGCGGAGGGGCGGGACTAGGGGGAAAACAGATTTCCATGACACCTTTCCAAGAGGTCCTTAAACCAGCTCTGAGAAAAAAGGTGTCTGGCAAATCTGTCACTAGCATCGTCCTACCATATATTTACAAGCCTTTATGTGATGGCCCTTGTCACAACCCC
>ML682039.1:3833311-3907289 GCA_007922195.1 Podocnemis expansa
TGTGTGTGTGTGTGTGTGTGTGTGTGTGTGGGTACAAGCAACCCTGGCTTGCCAAGTGTGGTTTCGGTTCTTGAAAGTAAACACAGCTTATTCCTAAGCAACAGGGTCTGAAAGTAACCCAGGCAATACAATGAGGTGTTCTAAAAATTACCTGCTGCATAACAACTATACAGCAAAGCTTAGACAGAATTAGCAGAGCATTGTTGTGAGGATCAAAGTGGGATGTAGGAATGGTGGAAACCACTTCAGCCCTTTTTCTGCTTGTCCTTGTGTCACAGACTAAACAGCATCTACTTATCCCCTCGGCACGGTGGTGAAGTTAGCCCAGGGGAATGAAGTTTGTAGCCAAAATTGTCAAGCCTGTGCATCTCAGGTAGCTACCGGACTACACCACCCGACTAGCAGAGGTGCTGAGGACCAGGGTCTTAAAGGGAGTTAAGATCCAATAAAAATTGGGGCCTTTGGGGGCTGTAAAAACCTCACTAGCTGCGCACTCGCCTCTAAATACTTTTACAAACACAGCCCTGCCGGCTTCCAGCAGGAGCACAGCACCTCTGACCTCAGGGCCTTAATTTAAAAGCACGTGATGCCACCCTGCAGGGCCTCGCATGCTACCTTCTGGCCTTTCTGCAGGAGGCACAGGCTGGAGTCCTGTGGCTCATGCTGTAGAGGTCGGACTGGATGGCCGCAATGGTCCCCTCTGCCTTACAGCTGGGACTTGTGTCATTTGCTGCTCCAGAAGACACAAGACAGTTTGGGAAGAGGCAGGCTGCCCTGACATGCTTCTGCTAACAAGGAAAGAACATTAATTTGCCTTCTTTCCCACCACACAAGTGTGCTCTTGATAAGCCTGGGCTTCTTCAAGGGTTAGCTCTCACCAGAGCCTGAATGTTAGGGAAGATGACAGAATGAGGTTTCTCATCTCACTGCCTGGCTGAGCTCCCTTGTGCATTGAGAAGAGAATAAATCCCAGCCAATCTGGTAGCTGTGTTGCTGTACACAGTTGACTAGATCACCAGAAAGTCCCCAAAACATCGATAGTGAGGACCAAGCCTTTTAAAAACCCACTGAAATAGAGTGAACAAAGGCACCAAGAAAATGTTAATATTTCCCATCTTCGTGTTTGAGGTCCCAATTCGGTACTGAAGGAGAGCATTGTGTCCATGGACTAGAATCACAGTTACCTTCAGGTTCCTCTGATGCTCTGGTTTTATTTTCCCAGGCCAGTGATAGTCTCTGCTGTTGTGTTTGTTCTCACAAGTGCTTTTGTGTTATCGGGGCCTTGCCCTTGATTTCAAGGGATTAGCCCTGGTACAAGTCCGCCGTGCCAAAACAATGAGGTGGTTTGAGGTGTATTTGCAGAGTCTTTGTTTTGATTCTGTTCCTATGCAAACCATTATAAGCAGTACAATTTTACACTACAGCACCGATGTGCTATTTGATCTGACCTTTATTTTTAATTCTTCATGGTAATTGAACATTCATATGTGGGCAGTAAATCTAGGTAGCAATTATCATTTTAGGCCCCAGTCTTGCAATGTAACACAGGGGGAAACGCTTGCACCTGCACAGAGCCTCGTGGGTCTCTGGGCAGGCAAGGGACTCCGTCTGTAGCTATCAGGTTGCAGGATTGGTTGGTCTTAGAGCTGACGGACAAGCACTGAGGTTGATGGACTAGGCACATGTCGGCTAGTAACACTGACAGCGAAGAATTTTCCCAGCATAATGAGGGTATTGAGAGAGTGTCATTGTTCAGTGGCATTTAATACATTTGTCAGACTTACATCATACGATGCACTGGAGGGAAGGTGGGGGGGGGGCGCAGCCACGGGTTTTCTGATTCACCACAATGTCTATGGCAATTTTATTTTCCTGTATTCAGAGTTGAATACACACAGCGTTTCAAAATGGCATTCAGGGAAATAATTGATTTAATCCTTCCATCCAAATCTTTGGTCGTCCTCCCTGTCATTGCTGTAGACAATTTTGGGTAAAACAATGTCCTGTTATTTCACAAACATGTCTGTCTCAAAGGCAGCTTTGGTAATGAGCTGTCCAGCTGTAGCCTGTTGTTCTGTTCCATTCATCGTAACCTGAGAATTATTGTCTCTTTCTAGATTCCCATCGGTTGTTCCTTGTGGTCAGTTCTGGGCTGGCCATCTTGCTGCAGAAATCTGTTTGTCACCCATGTCTGTGGGTTTAAACGTTCTTTAGGCACCAAGATGCAAAGTGAATGTAGAAAACCTTTCTAAATTAAGCCAAGCAAGACTGGTCTGATAAAGCCTTTTTCAGTGGGGTTTCATCTGAAGATAAGTGTGCTTGTCAGCTTCACACATTACCTCCAATAAGCCCTTTTAAATGTCAGCTGCATCACACACACCATAAATGACTTCTCTCATAATAACCCAAACTCTTTTTTTAAAATATATATTTTATGTAAATACATTTTGTAAAACCACAAGATGTTTCTCTCAGTTTTGTTTTCAGCTATCTTTGATGAAGAGATTGTTGGCTTAGGTGTAGGATGCCAGTTACAAATTGAGTTCAACGAAACATTTCTGTGTTTAAGGAGATCTATAGTGTGACACACACAGAGGGGCATGGTTGACATTAGGAACCATTGTTGACATCCTGAGATCAGACGAGAAATTATTTGACTCGTGCTGCCAAATACTTTATATTATTATCTAGCAGTTTTACTAGTGAGTGTGGGTGCAGAAAAACACACACGTACCACAACAAAATTCTTGTGAATTTTATCAAACACTCATTTCATGATTAAATCACCAAAACGTGTACAAACGTGTCATATTGTGAAGGTACTATACAGAATTAATCTAAAACAATGAGAAGAAATTTTTAAAACTTTGTGAAACTCCTATTCTGATTTTCCAGGTGGGTTTCATTTTCAGGACAGCTGTTCTGTTTGATGGGTTGCAGAATTAATCTGCCACGAGGTTACTTGTGTAAGGACTGTCAGGATACTTGCATGTTTGCAGTCAGGAATATGTCTCAATGCATCTCTAAAAACTGTTTAACTTGAAAGCTGTATTCTCTAAAAATGTGAAAGATCAAAGTTAAATAGTCACACACAAGACAGTTTTCCCTTAAAAGGTTTTTCTCTAATGTTAACACCCAAATATAGTTTATACAGCAGCAAAATTCTGTATATTTTCAAATTTTAGATATCCACTCTAGTGTGCTACTAATTAGCTGTTGTTTAGTAGTGCTCTAAATTGGTTTATGTTTAAAAATGTCTAATATTCCCGGCCTTTACAAATGTGGTGAACGACGTGTTAAAAGTGAAGTGCTCTTTTATGTGTACCTTGCTTTCAAGGGAGTGTCATGTTTCACTGTTTCCACATGACTCAAATTTAAAATGATTTCCTAAATCTTGCGAGTGGGCTTTTCAAGTGAGTGGCAAATATTAGTACCACGTATAGTATGTGCAATTATGCACCATATAAATGGATGAGTCAAAATTTGAGTGTAGACTAAATAATCCTGTATATTTCATCAGCAGTTTAAAACTCTATTCTTACAACAGTCACCTAAAGAGAATTTTAGGCAGCAGTATACAATGAAATGTTGGAGGAATTTTAAAAAGATCAAATAAGAATTAAGTTTGATTTTAATATTATTCAATTCACTGTTTTCAGAGTTAAAACAACAATCTTGTCTTGGCAGTTTTTCTTTTATTTGACTGTGTTTTGAGTTATTTTAGATGAACAAGCTGAAAGGTTGATTCACTGTTGCTCTAGATGAAATTACTTTTCATGAAGTAGCAAAGAATATGTGCCATGGTGGGTTTGATTGAACACTACATTTTGGTGATTTTTTGTTTGTGTTTTGGTTTGTGTGCCTTAGTCATGGTCTTTCAAGGACTGCTAAATGAAAAATGAGTTTCAAATTAAACTGTGTTTTGTTATACCACAGGAAGTGGAGAGGGTATTGGACAAACTGATGTATGAAAATTTTAGACAACAAAACAAAACACTTGATAACTATTATGTTGCTAGATTTCAAAGGGAAAGGATAGGGAAAAAGACAGTACCAAGCATTTCTTACTAAATTTTGTGTGGAAAAAGCAGTGAAGAACAGCATTAATTTTTAACCACAGTGGTCAGAGATACAGGCTAGCCTTTTCCAAATCCAACAGTGACAAACAGCGCTGAGTTCAGAATGAAAGGAAATTATCTTGAATGCTGTAAAATGTCTCGGTTGTTTTTGGGCAACTGTCTGTCCATATTTAGAAACCGTTTGAACTTTTCAGAAACGCTTTAATTTGATTCAGACTGCAACAGTATTGTCAGGAAAGGGAGCTTTACCGAATGGTTTCAGAATGTGTCATTTCTCCTTGATTCAATCTGAGACAAAGTGTGTGTGTGGGAGATATTAATATTTAAAAAGTCTGAGAAGACTTGTTACTATTTCAGATATTGCCTAGTCTGGAATTAAGCTTCTCTCTCTATTGTCATGCTAAACGGACTCGTTATTTCCAGCTGCGATGCTTCTCAGTTCTCGAAGGGTTCTTTGGTTTTATTTCACCTTGGGTGCATGCTTTAAGCTAGCAAAATGAAAACTGCATGATATGAGGTTCTGTGGGTCAACAATGATTTAATTTGGTTTCTACAGTTAAATTATATTGCAGACGTACTGTAAAAGTTAATGTTTGACTTGAATTAGTTTCATTTTGTTCCTAAATACCATGATTCTGCGGTATTAGCTTGCTATTTGGTTTCAATATTAATATTCAATATGTACGATGTTGGTGTCATTTATTTTCAGTGGTAAGTAACTGCTTAACTGATTTCATTCATGCGGCATCTATCAAAAGTAGCCTTGATAGTATTCGTATTACAGTTTGAATGACAGTTAATGAAAATTGTGTGCAAGCATCTCCTGTTCAGATATTTCAGTTTTGACTTCTGTCAAGATGAAAATGGGAGATGCAGAGAGTTTTGAAATAAAGGCAATATGCTAAACAAGATCATGGAATGCTGGTCTCAATTTAGATAGGCTAGTGACAATCTTCACCCTCTACAGTGTCCTTTTTTAAAGCTCAGTAAAGTGCTTCCACCCCTGGATGAAACAGACTCCTTTCTCACTGTAGTACCTTTTCTCTAAAACTGTAGCTGATACTGTATTAACTGAAATGTTGCAAGCAGTTTGGGAACAAGATGTCTGCCTGAAGCATTGGCCACAAATTGCAGATCATGCTGATAACAAAAGCCAACAATGTGAAATATGAAGAAAAACAACACGTTTAAAGGCTGCAAGACCACTAAAGGTCTTTTTTGTGTGCTTTCTCCTAGTTCTGTAATGATGGAAATAAAAACACATGAAAAGAAAATCTCTTTATCAGATGGTTTGTGATGAGCCATTTCATTTAGAAATGTTTTCGATTACCTCACTGAAAGCAAATGCTACTGATGCCTACGTGCTACAAAAATAATTGAAAAGTTCCATGCCATATAGGCTGGAATATTGTCTTCAGGCTAAGAAAGTGTCTTTAAAATGAAATGTGCCTTTCTGCCCCTTGTATTTCATGATTTCTGAGGTAGTTTTATTCAGGCAGCAAACATTTGACTGAGATTCTTTTTATGACATTTACAAACAATAGTATAGTTGTGAAGTGTAGTACCTGGTATGTGTTAATGTGCCTCTGACTATATTCTGTGTGCATCTAGCTCTTCGTGGAACCTGACAGCAAACAGGGTTTGACAAACAAGCCCTGTAAGAACATTTATGTCCTATTTGAGTAAAGGCTTCTATAGCAGGCAAGGTACAGGGAAAAGCCTCTCATGGTTCATCATTAATATGTAGGACAATTTCTCATACAGGACATGTTAAGTCTTCTGTGAGTCCATTGTTCCCAGCTAGGTATTCAGTTAACCGAGAGAAGGAAAACATTTGCACCTGCTGGAATATGGTGCTCTTTGTTCTAATCCATCAGGTTAAGAACAGAAATTCGGATGAGGTTTTTGTTTTTGTTCTACTTATTTAATCTTTGTTTTTATAAATAAATACAAATAACTCAAACTGAAACTTGATGGCTTTGGTGATAATAAAAGAGCCGCCTGGGGAAATTTTCTTCATTAACATGTTCTTTCACAACCCACACGCAGTTTCGGTAGGAAATTTTGTTTAACCTTTGCAGCACTAGCAGCAGATGCCTTTTGAAGTCCAAACCTATGAAGAGCTTGGTTTACCATTTGAACATGATTGTGAATTGCAGGATTTGGTTCTATTTTGAGATCAGTGTGCAGACAAATGAGCCCCGTCACTTCTCTGTCCACTAACAATTCCAAATGCCCCTGACACTGGTTCTCTGACACCTGGCTAACATGTCTGCTGCTCTCCTCTTACATGTACTTCTTCAGCATTTGATGAGGGAGTCTTAGCTTGCTGGGGGGGTGCCTTGCCAGAAGCTGAGGCTGCATGGGCGGGGCGGTGCCCATGCTTCATCACCTGGGAGCAGGTTTGACATGAATTTTGATCTATGCAGCCCTATTTTGTTTTGTTTTTGGTTTATTCATTCTTTTTTGCTACTCCTTGTGGCTGGCTGTAGCTAAAAGTTCCTTCAGGAACTGAAGTCAGGCAGCTGAGTGCAGCCAGCTAAAGCTGCCAAACTCGGAGAAGTCCAAGGGCAGAGCCAGGCAGAAAGAGCTGTGTGAGACTCTAAAGTATTGTGTTTGATCCTTTGATATTCAGGTGATGGGTGACCATGGGATGGAGAGATGTTATGAGCACACCCTCTCATATATCTTTGGGGATTGTGTTTTTATTCTCCTCCTCCTCTAACAACTGATGTCTGTGGCCTTGGAGGGAATAAATGCTGTGCTGGCTCTTGCCTGGAGAAGGATCTGTTTGTTGACCTGTGCATGTCTGCACCTGACCATTCTGGAAGAAAAACCCTTTTTCATATGACAGCCATGCTTGTATCCTTCTACTCCCAGGCTGACAATATTTTTTCCTTAAGTGATTTCATAGTTGAATCATAGATTTCCTTCTTAAATTGGTATCTATGGGCTCTAGGAAATGAGAAAATAAAAATAAGAGGGAAAAAATACTCCTTTTGTGCACAAAGAATTTGTACTTTACCACGGATCTCACGATGTACTGGCTTTTAGTATTTGCAGCTCACTTCCTGTATGAGGTTAGTTTGTTTATCATAAAAAACCTATTTTTAAACCTATTTCTGCCAATAAGTAATTTGAATGTCAATGTAAGTTGCCTAATGATGTTTCGCTTCAGGCAAAGCCTCTGCAGATATTTCTACATGAAATAGTACATCCTGAATCATAATCTGGAGGAGGGGGGAGCTGCAGCACTTACATTTATTTGCTAATATCTGGCTTTCTTGTCTCAGCTGTTCCCAGGGATCCGTCCTGCTGGAGGGTGGAGGGAGGTGGGTGGTCAGGTGAACAGACCTCCCTCACCTTCAGCTGAGCTGCAGCTCTCTGCACATTGTCCTCTAAAGGACGCAGGGCCCTTTGGGAGCCTCCTAACCCGGCGGATCCTGAGGACTGATGAGCAAAAGCACTCCTGGAAGTGCAGTGACGGGGACCATCCACACATGAGGCTCTGGCTCAGTCTGGTGTGTTGGCATGCAGAGCCGTGGGGTTAGTTCCTGCTCTTTTGCTCCTCGGCCTTCCCCAGCTCAGCCTCCAGCCCTGCGGATGCCCTGGGGTGGCTGCTGCACTGTGTGGAGTCCTGAGCGCCTGGGGCGCCGCATGGGGGTGAGGGTGGGGAGAGCTCCATGGCCCCATTTCTGCCTCCAGCAGGGGAGAGTTGGGGCATCGTTTCCAGAAGAAAAGTGCCACCCATTCAGTGGCCTAGGAAGGTCCTAAAAGCCCTCCTGGATGTAACCTGGCCATTCTCCTGGTCGTGACTCAGGGAAATGGCCAGCAGGTCAGGAGGGAATTATGGAGCCGAGCAGGATGGAGTCACCTTGGTCGGTTATCTCCCCATAGCAGGGGTTGCAGAATGGGACGAGCTCTGATTGCCCTCCAGATGACTAGGAGCGGCCGGAGGCTGAGGGGAGGATTTCAGCCCCCACCCAGCACCTTCTCCACCTTCCTCCACGCAAGCCAGGGCCCCAGACAAATCAGTCTGCTCTGCTTCCTAGGGGCCGAGGGCAGTTTCTCCCGGTGAAAGCGTTTTTCTCCCTTTTGATTCTCTCCACAGTGACAGCTGGTCAGGGCAGTGCCCACCTGGACTGTGCTAGTTCTCAAACCTTGCACACAGATGCTCAGTAGCAAGGTGAGTCTGTGGCCACCTGACAACTGTGATGTCTTGCCCCACACAGCTTGTTTTCTAGGCAGCATGGCTAACTGGCTCTGCCCATGGCCTGCGGTGTGATTTGAGGCAAGTCATGGCACCACTCACTGCTTCAGTTTCCCCATCTGTAAAATGGGGAAAATGCCACCTCTTTTGTAAAGTGCTTTGAGATCTGCTGAAGGTGAAAGCCAGGGGTTATTCTAGTATTTGTGCCTTTGGAGCCTGGGATCTGGGGTGTCTCCATTAAGAGGGGCTCTGCAGGTCTGTGCAGTAGCAAGCACCCCAGGATTGGGCTAGAAAGAGGAGAGCCAAGGGCTGAGCCCTTGGGACTGGAAGGGCAGTGCGATAGAAGGGGCGAGACGAAAATCCTTGTCAAGGCTGCAGTGGAAGGTAGCAATAGGTTAATGTGACCCTGCTGTCACAAGGTGTGACAGCGGAAACGCTTTCCATTTCTGTTGGAAATGCCTCTGCTGCAAGGGTGGCACTGGGCTGCTGTTGGGCGTGGTTGTCCGTCTGTCTGTGCAGCAGCTGCACTGCTGAGGACATTGCTGGCAGGAGGTGTGAGGGTGTCCAAGATGATCTCTAGTTCAGATGGGGTCCTGTGCCGTGGATCTGGATGTGTGGTGCAGTGGGTAAATGCTGCTTGCCCAGTCTTGGTACTTGTATGTTCGTGAGCCAGAGCGAAACCATGTTGCAGCCAAAATAATCCTTCCTTTGGGCCTTTTACCTAGACCATCCCTGTATGCCTTGCTTACAGGACAATTCCAGCAGGAAATGATGTAACCGTGTGTGGTCGTTACCGCTCTCTTAATACAGCAAGAGTGATCCTCAAATGTAACAATGCTCAGTTTTGTATAACGGCTGGTTTTGTAATCGTGGTCCTGCGTGGCAAGGTGCTTTCAGACATTTTTCTCCTTCTCTCACTGAGAACTTGTTTTATATAGCAAACTGTGTGGTGTTAGAATAAATAGAATAGAATCGTAGGGTTGGAAGGGACCTCATGAGATCATCGAGTCCAGCTGAGCTGGATTCGTTACAGTAGTTGGGTAGGAAATCAGGCTTATAAAACTCGGCTGCTTCTCCCCGTTGGGTTAGGCGTGTGGCAAAGGTATTTAGAAATGTGTATCTAAAGTTAAGGCTCCAAAATTCTTTCTTATACTCCTGTCTCTGCTCTTCTGTGTGCTCCATGCAGGCTGGCTCATTGCTACCTTCCTAATACAGCAATAGTGGTCAGTATTTTTTGTCTGTGTTTTTTGTTTGAGTTATGGGAAGGTGAAACAGGAAGCTGAATGTTACAGATGATCAAAAATAACATGAGGGCCTCAGCCCCACCTTGAGCTCCTGGTATTTATTAAATCAAGAAAGAACACTATCCAGTCAGATTGGAGAAAGTGTATTCCAGGAACTCGAGCTCTGTACAGGGGACATTTGCAGCACTGAGACACATGTGACTACTTTAGACATTACTTATCTTTATTGGCCCAAGTGCTCTGGTCACAAATGTCCTATGTCTCATGCTAGATCACATGATTTAAACATGTACTATACAACAACACTGCCAGTCTCACCGATGCAGAGGTGACCTAAATTATTTAACATTTCCTGGTAAATACCAGGGATTATTTAACAGAGATCGCAACAAGGTTGCAATGTGAATGAGGATATGTGGTTGCTGTTAATAATGAAGTTTAGGTGCTGTAAGCTATGTAAATAACTTGGGTCATCTCTGTGGATACAATACTGCATCCTGTAAAGGATTGAACATCACAAGGCAGAGTGGGCAAAGTGTGCATCTCCTGTGGGCAACCAACCAACCAAAAAAGCACTTACATAGAGGTGTTTGTAATGGGCCTCAGATGCAGGCCTGGTAGAAATACTTTCTTGGGAAAGAGAAAGAGAACAAACAAGGCAAACCCCAAAAGAATTATCCTGCATGGTTTCCTCATTCGAAATGCAAAGTATCGTCACATTGTTGTGACAAGATTGGGGATTAATGTGGATTGGAGGCAGGGTATTACCACAGACAACTGGAAAGGTGTCAGAGAAAATGCCCCTAAAATATCTACACACATTGGCTTGCTGCTCTCCTCCTCCTCTTGGCCTAGGGGAGACAGAAAAATGGAAACTGCAATGTTTTGCTGGAGTAATAGCTCCTGTTGTGGTGTATAGTACTGCCCAACTTATGACATGAGCTGGAATTTGAGCTGTATAATTTAGATTGTGTCTAATTTTAAAGTCTAGTCTGGATGTCTTAGATGGTAAGCTTCTTGGAGCATGTCTTTTGCTGGGTATATAAAGTCAGTGCTCTGTAAAGAGCAATCAGTAAGGTTGAGGAGACATAAAATGACACTGAGAGCAATTATTGAAACCCACATGAAAAAGTCTTGTTACCAATGCTGTATTTAAACTAGGGAAACACCAGGGATTGTCTTCTGCTTTGTGAAAAGTGCACAACACTGCCGAGAGAAATGAGTGACTGTCAACAAGGTCGCCTCCTGTGATCTCAGCATCCCAGTGGGTGTAGGAATCTATGTTTACCAGGAGCATAACCTTGTCTGCTTTCTCTCATTGCTTTTTCTCTTCTAATCAGGGTCCAAGATTCTTAATAATGGCAGTGAAAGTCCCGTGCAGCTCTCCTATTGGTGTTCGTCTACATCATGAAACTAGTGTGCATGGCTTGCCCAGAAGACCCTGTTGTCCTAGAGTGGCTCTACTGGAGTGAATTTCAAGGAAAATTGTGTGTAATGAGGGAGTGAACTGTGAATATTTAACCTGGGCAACTTGCCTGCCTTTTCCTTCTCTTCTTGTAATAAAATAATTACTGGATCTTCCCAAGGAAAGCTGCTCCCTCCCACCCTCCAGTTCTTTCTCAGTGCAGCCCTAGGATTTGTTAAGACACGGGCCTAGATCCTCCCCAGGCTAGGGCTGCTGTTACAAGAGTCCTTTGGGGCATTTGGCAAGCAGCGTAGTTTAAAGCAGCCTTCTTCAGGCCAGCCTAATTTACACAGCTGCCCTTGGGTCCCCCCTTCGCCGTCAGCCGTGTCCTCCTCCGGGGAGGAGTGGCTGGACGCAGCGTCAGCGGGTGGCAAAGGGCTGGGCATGTTGGTTGGCTTGTCAGAAGTGGACTGTTCTGAGACTATCTAATGAGGCTTCCCTAAGTAGACATCCCATTTCCCATCATCGTGCTTACACAGTTCACAGGGAGCATTCCCATTGTGGACACTTTCCTTGTCTGAATCACTCCATTTTAATAGTTCTCCATGGGATTTAAATGCCTAACTAATTAAAATAAAGCATCTGCTATGAGGAGCTGTCCCAAGGGTTAATGTTAGGCTGGGTTTGATTTAACACCTGCATCTTTTAACCGGTTGCTGATCCAGGGGAGGTGCTTCCCTCTTATCCCATGACTGCTTGTCCTGTAACCAGCAGCTCCAGTCTACATCGGGTCTGAGCACTTGAATGAAGGGCAGGAACATGTTCTCTCCTGTGTTGTCCATATCATCTCCCACCTGCTCTTGTTCCCTCCACTGAATACAGATGGAAGAAGCTGCAGGCTTGGGAAGGATTCAGACAGCAGACTGAGCCAAGCATCCTAGGACAAAGACTGGGACTTGGAGTTATGGGGGAATCAGAGACTGGCTGGACAAAGAGCCAGGCCAGGCAGGACTGAAACTGGGCGAGTGATGAGCAGCATAGAGAGGCCCATGAGGAAATAATTCTGTTTTCAGAGCAGGGTTTGACTAGCAGACAGTAAGTAAGGCCTAGTGCTGCATACTGAACGAGAAGAAAACTAAACACTGAATAGCTGTTCTTTAAGGTAGCACCTTCCATCCTGTGCACTGTGTGAGGAAGAGTCCTGTGGGGGGAAAGCAGTCATGAGACTATGTAATTACAGACTGTATCATCATGCAGATGTGCTGGGGGCAGAACTAAGGTTTCACATCTTCCCATTTGAAATAATCATGCAGATATAGACATCTAAAAGTCTGTCCTTTCCAAGCCATTTCCTATTGGAGTCTGGCTGTTGCTGAGTGCCCTGTTCAGTTTGCATTTAGTTGGAGCATGAGACTGCGAGTACATTTTTAATGGACATTAGTTCGGAACAATAAGAGAGAATTTCATATCTTTCTCAGTGCAATTTGGCTGTGGATTTTGGGAATGCAAATCAGGAACAATTATAATCTAATTGCACTACTCGGACATGTAAATAGCCAAGAGAGCTCACTCTGTCTTTGAAGCTGGAGATTTTGTTTCTCAGTATATTTCTACTTTAGGAAATTTGTATTTTGTTAATAAAAAACAAATTCTATTTTTCTGATGAAAGGTGAAAATCGCAGGCAATCTTATCTTTATTGCGGGAGTTGGATTAATGTATAAAGTCTATAAAATCTCACATCAAGAAAAAACTAGCTAATTACAAGAAAAAAAAATGCCCAGTTTAATTATCTTCAACCTGATTGTTGTTGGAATAGAAGGTTCCCATCAAGCATTGTGAATTAAATTCCAACATCAATCTGTCATCAAAAGAAAGAAGCCACGCAAATAGAGAAAATGGATGAGACAGAGGGGAAAATCAAATTGTGGGACCAGCATCTATCATTAGAGGATTGTGTCTTCCCATCTCCTGAACATCAAACTTCTCAGAACATCCATTTTCCTTTGTTAAAATCACAATAATTATTGAGTTTGTTGCAAGAAGTAAAAAATGATGTTTGTGGGATAAAAACAGAAGCCTATTTGTACATTTGATGTAATTCCTTTGTAAGACCTCAGTTCAGGAAATTGTCCTCATTCGGCACGTGCTCCCTTTGAATGCAATGGGACTGAAGTCTTTGGCTAAAGATGAGTGTGGGCTGAAGGGCTGTCTTCTAGGGATAGACTCGAATGTGTGCTTATATTCTTTCCTGACTCTTGGCCTGACCCTTACTCTGCCAACAATTTGTCCTGGGCATAGCGCTTCGTCATGTGAATCATTCCACTGACAATCCGCAGCAGAGTGGTAGGGTGGGATCTGGGGGGACTCCATGCTGTAGCTCTTAATTTGGGTAGCTAGATAGGCAATGCCAAAAATGCGACGTTTCTGGCCTCTGGCCTCCAGAGTCGGGAAAAGAAGGGAAATGGAAGGTAACCCTAGAGCAATGATAATAAACATCCAGTCCCAATGGAGCGTGATAAACAGTGTGCTGTGTAGGGAGGTACTAGTGGGATTAAGAGGGAAAGCCTGGCAGTGGTTTTCCCAGTTTTCAAGTCTGGTGCTAAGTATAGGGCAATGAAGAAGAAACATGAGCAAGTGACCTGCTCGCCAGACATGCAAGCACTGAGATGGTTGATCATAGTGAACAGGAAAGGCCACATGAGGAACATGTATGCTAGAGACATGCTCAGAGTGACATCCAGAAATGAAAAAGTGAAGGGAATACAGGTTCACATGGTTTGGCAGAAAAAAACAAGGACTCGAATTAATATGCAAATTAAATTCTGTGAAAGTAGGATTGAATGGAGACTATGGGTTCTTTTCCCATTACAAAAGATAATTTGACTTCAGGCTTCCCAGGGTTTGAACCTAACAACTGCTCTGATTTGCTGTGCTGTATGACCTGATCCTATGTTTTACACCCCCTTGCATTTATTTTCATTCCATTCTGTAAGTTCACCCATCTTTGAAGCATCTGACAAAGTGGGATTTTCTCCCACGAAAGCTCATGCGAAAAATAAATCTTAGTCTTTAAGTGCCACATGACTCCTTGTTTTTGTTGCTGGACTAGACTAATACAGCTATCCCTTTGGAAATTCACATGGTTTGGTCACTTATGTCTTTGTGCGTTAGAGAGTCCAACAGATAAAGCCTGGAGGAAGCAGACAGAGAGGCTGACCCAAGAAGTGGTGGGATGTCCCAAAGGATGACATGTTAGTATGTGCTGTGTTGGAGATGTGGCGAGGGAGAGGAGTCACAGTGTGGAGGCCGGTTCATGAGGTTAACACAGGGAGGAGGAGGAAGAATATCTCCTCATTTGTACACAGGAGTTAATCTGGGCTAGGGCGAAAAATTGTGCTAGGGGTAAAACATTCATCATTCCATTAACCATTTTTGGGACCCATCTCTACAAAACTAAGGGAAATAGTGAGTGTCTGAGCTTGCTGTGTCCCTAGATGAGCAACCAGCAACTCACTGTCTTGGTATCTGAAAATTTGTCAGCCCGTGATGATAGAGAAGATTAACCAAGCAGCTATTCAAAGATTAAACTCTGGGAACTGGAAAATCACTTTTGAGTGGACTGGAATATGGTGATAACTCAGATACAACAATAAAATGGATCCTTTGAACAGGGTTTCATTAGAATATGAGGCCTGAAGGCAGGAGAGGAGGAGTCAGGCAGTGGAGCAGGGGCCACGCGTGATGGGAGAAGAAGGTTGGTTGGTTTGTTTTATAGCTTATCACTTAGAGCGGTGGTTTTCAAACTTTCTTTCACACAGCAAGCCTCTGAGTGTGACCTCCCGTGAGCATCTACCCATTGCCCCAGATCCCTGGGCGCTCCCCACTCCCTCTACACTTTCAGCCCCTGCAGACTCCCTTCTGCATCCAGACTGGGGAAACAGACCTGCACACACGCAGTGTCTGGCATTACTGCTCATGCTCCCCTCAGATGCTGCTCCGCCACCTGCCCCAAGGTGGCTGTAAGACGGGGAGCAAGGAGCAATGTCAGGGCTGCATCCGGGCACTTTCCCCATCTTAGGGGTGCAGACGGTGAGAAGTATCTCAGATGCCTGACAAAGTGGGTTGCAGCCCACGAAAGCTTGTGCCTGAAGAAATTTGGTAGTCTTTAAGGTGCCACAGGATGCTTGTTTTTACCACCAAAGTGTGGATGTACCATACAGAGGTATTTGGGTATCTTTAGATGCTTCTGTAAATCTGACCTGGATACTGCAAGTGCCAACTAACTCCACCTGCCCCCCTGAGCCAGCATTGCTTAGCTGATTTCGTAGCAGCTTCCTGACCCATTTGACGTCACTTGTAAAACTGATGTGAGTGAGGTGTGAAAGAGGCTTCACCCCTGGTGGGTTGCTGCTTGACAGACAGGAACAATGGACCTGGCTCTGATGTCTGTCACTATTGGATGGCATTTCAAAGAGCCGTGAAGCTGAAATTTGTCAGAAGAGTGCTGGCTCTGTTGATTGGTCTGTGGTAGCTTAAGCCAGCCCTACGAAAAGGCCACAGACTGAGTGATTTTTCATTTTGAGTCACAAGAACCTACAAAGTGTCTCAGGCCCAGGTTCCTGCCACTGGCTTGCATGCATTGTGTATGTGGTTGTGGCTTTCCCACGGGGGTGTCTGACGTGGGTTTAAAGAAATCATCCTGAGATAGCCACTTCTTTTCTGGACTGAAACCTGCTGTAGGCCACAAGTTCCAAACCGCAGGATGGAATCAGTGATGGATTTACCATTACAGTCCAGGGGCATGGGAAGATATTAGCTAGAGGAGGTCAGGGTCTTCAGTGAGCTGCATTCTGTAGAGAGTTATTTTTCTTATCCTTGAAATAGCCTATGGACTTTTAGTTTAACCTGAACACTCTGCTGATAATACTACCCAGACATATCATGTTAGAGCTGTTCTACTAGCTTCTGTATCTCCTGATGCTACCCGAAAAGACCACATGTACACACACGATAACTGCAAATAGACAATAAAAAGTTCGGGTTTTTTTCTATTTCCTCAAAACTTACTTCTCAGAAGAGAGTTTCATTTACCATAAATTGTTTACCAGTGAAGTTAAAACCTCAGGAAAAGAATAACATCAAATATTTACAAAAGTTGATTTGATTGAACTGAACTTGCTGTTGAAGGTCTACAGGCATCCAATTTGAAGAGTATTGGGCAATTAGTTAAACGTTCTTTTTCATTTTTTATGTTTGTATAGTTAAAATATTAAATGTTTATTTTCATCTCTGGCTCACTAGTTGAAAAATGACATTTTTTCCTATTTTTTGTTACCCATTTTTCCTTCCCATCCACTCTTCACCACTTTAAAGAAAATGTTTGACTCATTAAGCCAATTTAGATCTGAGCTAGTTTCTAGGATATGTTGACTGGCCTTTGTGGTAAATCTGGTTCCCACATGGGCTCTCTGTGTCTAGGAAAACCACAGGCCATAGTGCATTAGAAACCAGTTTCCCGGGACCTAGAAACTTAGTTCTTTTACAGTGTGGGAACTGTAGTATAGGTTAAAAAAAAATAAAAGCCAGGAGTCCTGTGGCACTTAAAGACTAACAGATTTATGTATCACATGAGCTTTTGTGGGAGAAAATCATGCAATAAATAAATTTGTTAGTCTTTAAGTGCCACAGGATTCCTTGCTTTTTTTGCTGAACTAGACTAACACAGCTGCCCCTTTGGAACTTGGCGAGATGTAGCATAGATGAGGCCTTAAGTTTCTCTACAGCAGTGATCTGTAGCAGTTTTGGGACTCATTCAGATGTCCTTTCAACATCCATCGTGCCACCACACAGTTCTCACTGCAGATGAGGGCCATGTCTAAAAGGTGGCTTGTGCCACAAATGTCTTGCTGTGAGAGCAGAGCCTGTGTTTATACAAAGATTATGTGGGCGAGGCTGCCTTGGGCACGTTTGAAAATGCCACCCCAACTAATGAAGTGGGTTGACCTCAGGGTTTCAGAAGTGAAATTTTCACCTCTGAAGGCTTGGTTTAAGGTGGATCAAAGGGGGAGTGGGTTTTCTGGGATCCTCTACAGCTTTGACTCACTAATACTCTGTGCTTGCGAAAGGCCCAGGACTAAACGTCAGTCCTGGGGCCATTTCTGATTGTAGGCGTGAGGTGTGTTCTCAGAGCTGTGTGCTGAGGTCTGGACTGCACTATAGCCAGCTGTCATCGAGGCCTTGCATACCCCACTGTCCTGGGCACCAAGTGACGTGAAGGTCTCTGAGCTGTGGCGGCTGAGTGTAGGCACTGGATTCTGGTCTGAGCAGACAGGAGGGCATGACAGACCGTATACTGCTGATGGACCTGACGAAAAAGGCCACCACCAGCATTCACTAGCGACACAATGAATAGCACACCCCTTGTCCCGATCGCTTGGCCATAATTCGGCATTTATACAGACACGCATGCGAAGTAGGAGCCACTCCACTGCCACCGGTGGAGGTATAGCTTCTCCACACTGGTGCAAGTGAGAGACAGGAGAGGCTGAGTTTGTGATGGCATTTGGCAAGCAACTGGAAGCAGGTGTCCACCTGCAGCTCGCTGGGGCTAGTCATTTACGCCAGGGCCGCACGCAGAGTGTTTTCAGCCATTTCTGGAGTTTGCAGATGCACTGCACTGTGGGAGATTCTGCACCGTCCCAAGTGCCTTTGGGCTAGTTAGCTCAACTCTTACCCAAGGCACTAATACTGGTCCCCTCTGAAACCACCTAGCCTGAGCCACGTCTTAAACTCCCAAAACCTTATCTGCTCCAGCTGCTTCTTGAAGTGTTGCCAGCTGGGTGGCACATGCTGATGAACCAAGAAATGGCATGCCAGCATTCTCAAGCGTTGAATCAGTCTGAGCAACGGTCCCTGTGTCCAGGATCGGCCAGGCTCCAATACAACCTCGTTGCTCCCAGTGGGTAGCACCAGTGTGACTGGTTGGAACCGAATTAACAATAACTGACGCTCTGAGAGCAGCTCACTATAGGTGCCTGTCTCTGAGCTGTATTGGGTGAACAAAAGCGAGGTAAAAGCAGTAAAACATCTCTTCCCTCAGTGAATAAAGTCAGTCTATGAGGTGGGAGCAAAGCCTTTTAATCAGAAGGTGTCATCTCTTTTCCAAATGGAACCATCCTTTAAATCATGTTGGTCTGTGGTTTGAATCTGATTGAGCAGGGTTCATCCTCCTCTCTAAATAATGCAGTCTGTCCAGATGAGATAGGGTCCTAATATACTATGAAAGAAAAGAGGGAGGAAAAAAAGTCTGTAAGGGATAGCAGACCACATTGTTCATCATGTACACCCCGATAAGCGCTTGCGTGTACCTCTAGGACTTGTATATCCCAGTTTAAAAACCACTGAAAACACCTCTGGGATCTGCATTCCCCTTAATCCAAGTACCTGTTAGCGGACGGGAGCAGGCGAGAGAGCAGACAGTTATGAACTTACCGGCCAAGAAATAGATTTTGCCACTTTTTCCACTCTTTGTCAATGGGAATGCTCTTTTGAGAAGGTGGAGATGGGTGTCTTCTCCTTCCAGAGTCCATCAGCTGAGTGCATGACAGCTTTCCGTGGCACTGGCAACTGGGACCAGATGTGGAAAGCGGGTGTTGCAAGGAAATTTGGGATTTCTCCAAAGAGGGTGAGAAATGACTGGGTCTGTCGGGGCTGTTTTCCTTACTCAGGACCACACTGGGAAACCTCTGCTGAGGAGCTATTATTCCCAAGAGCAGACCCACTGAAATCACTGGATGTAAGACTTAAGCATGCATGTAAGTGCTTTTCTGCACAGGGCTGAGATTACATACCTGCTTAAAATTAACCATGTGTTTAAGGACTTTGCTAACCCCCCTTTTATGGCTCTTAGAGCATGCTGCTCAGTGTCCATCCCAGTTATTGTGCAATAGGGAGAACAGACAGATCTGGGCACATTTTGTGTTTTTAATGGACTTCAATAAAAGTTTACAGTTATAGCTAGATATTAAAAAACAGTTTGCATGAGAGAAATTAGCAGCTCTATCACTTTGGGTTGATACAGTTTTGAAATGGGAAAAATCTTTTCCCTCCTAAAAGCTCCCATCCTCTGTTGAGTAAACAGCCATAAATCTGCAACAGTCAGCCAAGCTTCACTTCTCAAATTGCCTACTGCTGCAATTTCAGCTTCAAAATTTAATGCCCTAAATACAAATAACTTGGGAAGCAAAGCGCATGTCTGATTAATCATGTAGACTTGCCAACCTCACTATTCAGTGACTTTTACTTTTCCGGCTCTGTAACCACTTAAGCAAATTTCACCATTAAATACACAAAGCAATAGAATAAAATCGAAAGGATGTTGCATATACACCATAGCCTCACTGTCATAAACTAGCCGGCTGCAAGTGAAGCAAACTGTTGTTCTTCATTTAGCTTACAGTTGAATGTGGCTCCAAAATGTTCTGCAGCTAATTCAGGCACAGGAGGGGCATGTGGTTATTTGGTTAACCGTCTGCAGTGTTGTACCTTTCTCAGATGGAACATTGCACTTAAGGGTATGTCTGTATTATTGGAAACCATGGGCTTTGTTCTGACTGTATTTCATCACTCTCCTACAAGCTGATGTCTTCCCTGGTCATCACAAACCCCTCTGGCCACACTTCACCAGTCTCTCTCTCTGTCCAAGTCCACATTTCAGCCCATCTGTCTGACAGTGCTTCCTGCATGAGCTGTGGTCAAATCAAACTTAACAAGACTGAACCAGGTCCTCTTAAGGCTTCTCCATGGCCCCATTCTGTCACTTTTCACACCTCCATCTTCGCAGTCCCTCAGCCCCCATCATTTGGGGTCAGCTCTGATTTCGCCCTCTCTTTCTTGCTCACATTTGGGGCACAGCCGGGTCTTGCTGTGCATTTTCCTCAACAATGGTTCCAAGAGTTACCCTTCTCTTTCTGCTCCGACAACTAATGCACTCAGGCAAGCCCTATTTAGCTTTCAACACAGTCGTGCCTGAGAACCTCATAATACCTGCATGAGGTGTTAGTCCTCTTCTACAGATGGAGAAACTGAGGCAAAAGGAAGCTGATGTGATTTGCTCAAGGCCATAAAAGAAGTTGCAGCGGCTGAGATGGGAATTTAATGCTGAGATGGGAATTTAATGCAGGTTTCCTGCATCCTAGTCTGATGTTCTAGTCACTAGACTACCCTTCCCATGAGGCTTTTTCTGAGTCCTCAGTAAATATGACCAGTAAGAATTGTTCCAGGGAAAAGTGAAATAGCACCTTTTGGGAAGAAGTTATTTCCCTCCAGGGGAAGTTCTCACTGTCAGAGAAACATGCATTTTTCATGCATATATTAATGACATAAAGGATAGCAGATTTACAGCTCTCGCAAGAGGCTTATGCATAACAGGATTCAGTTTGTTTGTTTGTTAGATATATAGCAGCTGTAAGTTACCCAAACCAGCCTCATGATCTGTACCGTAAGCACATTGTGTATGAGTTATCTGGAAACCGATATGGGTCAGAGAGTGAATTTTGTATGTGGTCTATATTTTTATCTTTCTGCCATGCCAGAGTAGTTTTGTTAATCTCCAACACATGTTACAGATGTAAGAGGCTCCTCCACTGTGTACAGAGCCATACTACAAGCTATTGAAAGAGCACTAAATTTTGATCAGTCATCAATGGCAAAGCCAGATCTTAAACATGATCTGCAAAAGACAGTTGCTGTGCACCTCTGGTGATGAACAGCATGTTTGTCAGTTTTGTGCCCCTGCCGCACAAAGATTTCCTCTCAAGATGAATGGTGATTTTTAGAAGACAAAGTAGAGCTCACCAGGGACTCCAGTGAGACTGGCAAACTCAAGCTTTTGTAGAACCTAAGTGAGCTTCGAACCCAGCTGGTCAGTAGTGAAAACAACAAATCCAGTGGGATCTAACATAGTCCCGGCTTTTACCTTTACTTCCAGTGTTTCCTTTCCATTTGATCACTGAAGCAGCTCATCTGAAATCTGAGAACTAGAGCGCCTACCTCAGAAGGAACAAGGACTGTGTTGCGGTGCGTTCACGCATTGCACACAAATAGTTAAGCTGAGCTCCCATTTCCATGTTAACCCCCTTTCCCCGTTATTCTCACTGGCTCCACTGCATCTTTTGGGCTAAGATTTTCCATGCCTCCACCCCATCGAAGAGTGAGTTTTTGTCTGAGAAGAGTTTGCCCAAGTCACTGCAGGAGCTGTGGAGTGATCCAAGTCTGGTTTTCCTCATAGGCTCACAGCAGAAAGTTAGGGCTCAGGTTTACTCAAAACAAAGGAAGACAAAGGGCCAGAAACTGCTGCTCCCCACACTCTCTGCCCAGCTGTTCCTGGCCATGTGTATGTTAGAGCTGTCTAGGGGCTGCTCTAAGCCATGCCAGCTGGCCTGCAGTGCCTCAGATCTTATCCCATCCTGGGGTAGGTCCCTTCAGAATTTGAGTTTTTCGGTATATTATCCAGTGTATAGATCACGACTTGTTCTGTTCTGTTCTTTCTGTGCTCTGTGGTTGCTTCGCCCGCCTTTCTCACAGCAGAACCCGTGCACCTTCGAGGTACGTGTTGTACCTGACTAACAGCTGTCACATATGGTTTCACCCCCTAGAGGAGGACTGGACATGTAGGGCCCCGTTTTGCTTTGGGAGGGTTTGAATTTGTGAGTTGTTTTAAGTGCCTGGGCCCTGCCGAATCGGCATCTCCCAAGGTTACCTTGCATCGGGAGCAGAGGGCAGTGGGGTTTGGGATGGCCCCTCTGTTCCCGGGGAAGATCATTCTGCCCTGAGGATCTGGTCTGGTCCCTCAGTCTGCTCCTCCTCCTTTATCCGGTGGGTAGAAAGATGCATGGGGCCGGAGCAGTGGAGCTGTCAGCCCCAGCCCTGGACTGTAGGCCAAGGGGGCGAGCATAGATGTGCTGAGTCCTGCCAGACCCACAGGAGCCAATTTGGAGTTAGGAGCCCAGGCTGCACCCCCTGCCCTTCCCACTGAGGCTGTTGCCTGTATTCAGTGTGGAACGGGAACGTTCTGCATTGGGCCGTGGGTGCTGTTAGAGTGGGTTACGTTTTGCCCTGGATGGCTAAATAAGCACCTTCCCTCGCTAGTCCTGTGTGTCCTGCCCGTGCCGTGACAGCTTTAGTGAGTTTGCTGAGGCAGCAGACAAGATTTTATGGGTGCTGACCAGACAGGCATGGCCAGCATGTTGGCTTGGCCAGAGCCCAGGTTACAATGCTGTTCCCACAGAGCTGGGACCTGGAAGAGTGTCCTGCATAGCCACTGCACGCCTTCCCCTTTGCTTCAGAGTCCCGGCCTCCCCCCCCTGACCCCAACCAGCCTGGCCAACATGCAGCCGGTAGCTGTTTGAACTGGCGAGGTTTGTGTGAACATGGCTCATGGGATGAAGGAAAGAATGAGTCAACGTTATGAAAATAAAAACCAGCAAGCCTTGCAGAAGCGAGTTCAGTGGTGTGCATAACACTTTCACCTGCTGCTTCACGCGGTTCCAGACACTCACTCTCATCTGGGCTTTATCCTGTGACGTACTCGCTGCAATCAATGTCAGTAGCTCATCTGCTTCCAGAGGTCAGCAGCTTAACACAGGACAGCTGTGCTGATCCGTGCCACGGCGGTTAGCACAACATGCTGCCGTTACTGCGCGTTCTGATCTGCATTGCCGTCAGGCCTAGTGAGCTGGGTGCTGTCACGCAGAACGAAGAGTTGGCCCCTGCCCCAAAGAGCTTCCAGTCTAGGGAAATGCAGCCAACTCCAATTCCAACCCTGATTTAATCCCTGAGCAAGCAGGAGCTGCTGGCCTTGTAGGGTCACTGCACTGAGTGTGGCCTGGCGAAGGGAGGACATCTGAGGTGTTCAGCAATAAGGTAGCCATCCAACGGGGACACCACAACCAACAAAGTTTTGTCCACAAAGAAGGCTGCAAGCTTTACCAAAAACAAACATTCAAGCCCTTTGCACCTCAAAGCTGTGTGCAGTTGCAGCATCTGGGACTGTGGCATTTACTTAGTGAACCATAGTGACAGTTTCATATCACAGCTTGAGCAGGTCAAAAAGGACATCTTGGAAGCTCTCCTAACCCAGATGACGAGGCCCACAGAATGTGCTGGGAGGAAAGGTCAGGAAGAACATTTTGAGGGATAGCGAACCTGAATGCACTGCGTTCGCTCCTTTCTGGGCACTGAGCTAACCTGCCTCCCTTTGGTGCTGATTTAATCCAAATGTCAGTGGGCTCGCTTCTTAGTCTTGGAAACTGGGTGGCGTCAAATCCACAGATCCAGCTGCTTGCCTTGCTGTTCTCACCATTGAATAGGTGTCCATGGCCATGGGGCACAGCTTCCATAAAACCAAAAGTAACTAGCCTCCTGCTTTCTGGGCCAGGTGTGCTTGAGACGAATTCCAGTGTAGCCATCTTGGGCCTGGATCCTGGCATAGCTGGCGTGCTCTCAGACGCCACAGGCTCAAGGGGGATGGATGCAAACAGACTTTCAACTCAGTCGCATGGACCCTGCGGTTTGGGGTGAGGTTGGTGGCAAGGTTTGACTGTTGACTTGGGTTAGAGTCATGGCTCTCACAGTAATTTTCCTTTCTCCATGATATTATTCTTTTCTTTTTCTCAGACTGGAAGTCTGGAGATGCGAAGATGTTGGGAATTTGCTCTCTGTGGTGCAGTCCCACAGGTCTCTACCCAGACATCCTGTGAAATTGGCAGGCAGGAATCAGGACATCAGGAGAATTTAAAATCCATCTGGGTGCTGATGTGAACTTTAAGACATGATGGCCAAAATGGTCATGGTTCCTTGCCTTGTGGATGCCCAGCTTGCAACACCAAGGCCTGAATTTCTGAGGTTTCAAGAACCCACTAACTGGACTCCATAAACTGAGACAATGTCTTTTGATCAGGACCAGCCAGGATCTTCTATAACATAATCCCAACTCCCTGCAGAGGATCGCTGGAAACCAAACATTCTGCAAGAGATACGAAGTTAGCAAGGGTAGCTTTCTTCGGACCTTTATGTAGACCAATCAGAATGGTTGTACTTAAGTCTTTTTCTCTCCCCCTTCACCTGTTACGTGTCTTTGTTTTAGATTGTGGTCTTTTGGTCATGGCTTGTGTCTTCCTGTCCTTGATTGGCAGGACCTAGGAGGCTGCAGGTACTAAGTGAAACACACAGAAAAATGAATAAAAGGCAGAATTGGATGATTGGGATTTTGGGAGACCTGCAAAACCAACATGGGTGTTTTAGTTTTGCTGAAATAAGTATCCAGTCTGTTATCAAAAATAAAGACAAACTGCAGCATGTGGTTTCTGGATCATGGGCTTCTACACTGCACTCATTTTAAACTCCTTTTTCCACAAAAACACAAATGATGTTTAAAAGTTGCCTGAAGTGCAGGCCATTAAGCAAATTGTGAACTGCACCCTATCAGCAGAGTGTAGATTTCTTTTCAGCCTCTAAACTAAGTTTCTCTGCCTCAAGTTAACTTTTGAAAAGATAATCTTTTCTTGACTACATGTTGTTTTATGCCTTGGCAGGAAATCCTAATACTCACAAAAGAGGGACTTCATGGATTTAAAGCCCTGGCGGTTCTCCACAGCGACATGGGCTGGTATCCAAACTGGGTCAAAATGCCAAAAAACGTTCCCTGTAGTTGTCTGAGGTTCACAGTACTCTGGCCTGACTTTTTAAAACGGGGAAACTCTGGAAAGAGTGCTGTTCGAATCAGTCATTCCTGACCCATTTGGCAGGTCCAGGAATCCAACTATGGTCCCTAGAGTTCAATGAGATCAACATGCCAACCCACTAATTTTCCTCCAAAGAGCCCTGGAATGAATATAGTACAACACGACACTGCATCAGTGCTGATGTTACGGCTGAAGTGGATTAACAGGGTTTTCAGAAACTACTTTGCTCAGTTCTGCCTGGGATCAGCAAAAATGATTAAAACGCTCAAATGAATCATTTTTATGAACTGGAGTGGAGGTGTGGAGGGGAGTGTGTGGGGGGGGGGAGCAGGGGAAGAAGTGTTTAAAACTTCATCGGACAATGAGCCAAATTGGAGTTCAGCTAGAGGAATTGTCCTTGTGGCAGCAAAATGTCACTCAGCTCAGAAAATAAAATGCTAAATTAATGGCAAAAAGCTGTGTGCACTTTGTTCTGAGTCTTCTGGTGATGTGGCGGTGACTGACATGGTTGTTTGGAAGTTGAGGGGCTCTTTTTTTCTGGCCTCCCAGGTGGAAGGGATGTTGGATGATCATGATGCTCTCAGGGGTCTCTGAGTCTGAAGCAGAGACTGGTTGTGGGGTGCTCTGGATTCCACTCTGCCACCGCCGATCTCTTCCTACTTATTCGACACTTATTTCTTCTCTTTCGGCATCAGTGGAGTCTGACCCATGGTCAGGTCTTCATCTCTCCCGTTCTTTCTCCCTTTGCAGAACAGCTTGAGTGCTGCACAAACGCCGCACATGCTCCAGGATGGAGCTCTTCTGGGGTGAGGAGAGAGGGGAAGTCCTTTGCTGACCCTCCTGGGACAGCTTTGATAGCTCAAATGGTGAGAGACAATAAATGTGCCAACTTGGACAGGCAAACCCATGGGGCCTGATCCCCACGCTGGCAGGCCAGCGAGAGTTTGATAGTGTGAGTGAAAGGTGCCAGAGGAACGGAATTGGAGACTGCGTCCTGCAGAAGACAGTGGGACAGGGAGGTGACAAGAGCTTGCCCTGGGTGGGGGGCATGGCTGCTGGATTTGGGGGGGCACCGTTGGAGGGGTTAGTCATGTGGACTCAGGAACATCTGGATTCGGTTCTTGGCTGTGGCCGATGGCATCACTGATGCTGGGCACAAGGGAGCACGTGCCCTGAGTCCCAGCGCCAGTGCCCCAAGTGGGGGCAGCCCAACCCGGCCCTGGTCCAAGCCAGGGATCTGGGGCTGGGCTGCCTGTGGTGGTGACAGCCTTACCCATCCCCGCCCCCATCTGAGGATGCAGAGCCAGGACGCCCGTGGCAGTGGTCATCTTACCTGGCCCTGGCCCTGGCCCCAGCTGGAAATTCGGGGCTGCCCTGCCAGCTTGTGGTGGCAGAAGCCCAATCCAGGACCTGCTTGGGGACCTGGGACCGGATTGGGCTCAGACCCTGAGTCTTTTTCCAGGGCAGCGTCACCCCTGTCTGTGACATAGATTTCCTGGGTGAGCCTGGGCAGATCACTCAGTCTGTCTGCATCTCAGATTTCTGTGACTGTCACCACTGTCTCAAGACTATGATAAATTTTGTACAAAGTGTGCCTTATGAAGTATCATTTGAGAACTCATAATTGGCTGATCAGCATTGTCCTGCCAAAATATGTGTGGCAACACTATGTGTAAAGTTATAGGATTCCTCTGCCTAGCATCATTAGACATGTCTCAAGTCTGTGGGGGAGCAGCCACAAACCAGTTTCCCAGAGACAAAAGGTTAGCTGTCACCTCAGCCAGGTGTCAGCAAAATCAAAAGGTCATTTAACCAGGTGGCAGTCCATACTTTGGCAGGAAATAGGATGTGGGTGAAAAATAAGCATCATGACAAAGAAACAGCTGGGGGTTCCCATCCACACAGACTTTCCATCTCCTGAACCTCAGCTGGAGGGAATTTTCAAAGAAATAAAAGAGCAGTAAGAAAAGAGGGCAGATGCCCCAGATTACTCCTCCTTTCTCTCTACTCCTGGTATTCACAGCACTTAGAAGAGTACAAGAAACAACTCTGGATGAAGGGAGGTGTCCTGGCTGAAGGAGTCAGCTGCTAAGGCTGCTATAGTGGGTAGTGAGAGAGACTGGGGCTTTGAATTCACTTGTTAAGTTAGGCATCAGTTGCCGTTTACTTTTATTTTCTGGGAACCAATTCTGACTTTTACACTGCATTATTTGTAATCACTTCAAATCTACCCTTCTGTAGCTAATCAACTTGTCTGATCATTTTCTCCAGGCCTGTGTATTTGAAATGAAGTTTGGGATGCTCCATTTGAGATAAGAGGATTTGTGCATGAGAGGCTGAGCAGTGCAAGAGGCACATTTCTGGGGGAAAGTCTGGGACTGGGAATTTGCTGGGGTTGCTCTGCGGTTAATTCAGTGGTGGCTGGCTGCTATGACCTGGTGGTATACCAGGGAGTAGTTTGCATGCTGGAGGCTGGGTGTGAGCAGGCCAGGAGTGGCAGCTCTCATGACAAAGCAGTGTAAAAGGCACCCCGGGTTGGAGAATTGAGGTGTCACAGCCGTTCATTGGTCCACCCTCTAACATCACTATCTGCCACCTGTAAAATGGGGGCGCTAATCCCTGCCTGCTGCGAAGGGCAGTTAGCGAGACAGTTGGGTGTGACGGAGACGGGTGACATTAGTACCACCTGCAGGCTGGATCTCAGGCAGCGATGCGGGTGTAATCTTCACTCACCTAGACCTACATCCTGCGTGGGACGGACGCTGCAGGAGAAAACAGCAGCCTCCCAGCCAGCACCTCCTGTGAGAGACCCCTTCATCACAGAGGCTAGAGATGGGCAGGAGACATTAAACAACAGCACCCTGGATCAGAGAGATGGGGGGGCAGGGACTCCCATTTCCAGGTGACCCCCTTGCCCGAATGTCCCCACCAGAGGGGAACAGCATGGCAATGCAGCGGTGAGTTCCCCAGATGTCTCCATGTCCTGGAGAGATGAGTGTCCAGGAGGGGTGACAGGGACTTCCCTCAGCCTTTCCCTCACTGCCTAGCCTTCTGCCAATGGACTCGTGGCAGGAATGTGGGGGTGAGGTCCGTCAAAGCCCAGACAAATGTCCCAGAAGCCTGAGGGAGCGAGGGGAAATTCAGTGGTTTCATTCCCTTCCCGCTCTGTATCTGGTCTGGTCAAGGATGCCACCTGCCCTGGGCTGCGACCTTGCCACCTGTCGGACAAACTGCTAGACCTGATGTGGAACCAGAATCTGAAGGCTGCTGCAATAGCCCCCATGCTCAGAATCAATTGTTTGAGGGCTTCAGTTCTGGTCAGAAAAAATCACAGCTGATTGTCTTTGTGGGTTATTTCATTTTCTCAGTTGGCAGATTCTGTGTGTTTGAGCTAAAGAGAGCTGAGTTGCCAGATGTTACATGCACAGGGAAATAATCTTTTAAAGGCTCCAGTCTTCTTTAGCACATTGAGCTCCCTGTAGACTGGCCTGTGGAGATGAGAACGTGTTGCTGTTGCACAAAGTAGTAAAGCAAGGTTTTCCGAGGTGAGAGAACACTGCATCTGGTACCTTTTAATCACAGAGCCTTGATAGCATGGCGTTGGAGTTTGGAGTGGCAGGAGGCCAGCTGCAGACAAGAACTGGCTCTTGGCTTCCCTCTTCTTTTTGGACAGCCTTTTAGAGCCAATTTAAACTCCACTCACCCTCTTCTTTGTCTAATCTGTCTTTGTCTTGATCTCTTTCATAGTGTCTTAGAGTCTCATTGTGCTGCTCTTTACACACATGGAGTGACGTTTGTGAGTTGTCTTGCTGAAAATCAAGGGAGCTACTCACAGCATGAAATACCACTCAAACGGGCTGTGAATACGAGGTGTGATTTCACATTTAAGGGTTGGCATAAATATTTCAGTTCTTACTGTACTTCTATTAAAGCATGTTGTGGCCTGAAATATTTGTGATTTTTGCTTACACACACACACACGCGTGCACGCCCACACCCTTTCCCTAGGACCAGTACGTCCAAAGAGCAAAGAAAATACTTTTCCAAAAAGGTGACTTTCAGTGGGTTGCTGGTTTCAGTGTTGGCACAGAAGCTATCTCAGCAAAGCTGGTGGTTTCTGGCAGCGGGGACAACAGGGGCTTTGGTATAGCTAGAAGGCAGGTTTGGGATTTGTGGTGTATAGACATTAGCTAGAAGCTTCTACTAAAATCATCAGTGGTGAAATAGATAACAGGAGTTAAGTTTCACAGTAAGTACATGGAGGGCTCTGCCTATTACAGACTCTTTTGAGCTGTTTACAGACACAGAGAATCAGTTGCACTTGGTTCCAGTTTCCAAGTTTTCTTCACAGCCCTCTGGTACAGAGAGATTTTTTCCTGTGTATGCAGGGGCACAGTTGTGTTGAATGAGGTGGGTTTGAAGGTCAGTCTCATGGCCACAGAGCTGAAGTGCTTTGGCTATAGGCACACCAGCTGGGATTTCTAGAGGAAACGTGGGGTCAGGCAACAAATGGTCAGGCACCATATGTGTTCAATTTGTAGGGACCCCATCCAAAAGCTGTACTGTACTCGGCTGTTTGAGTCACCCTGGTTAGTCCTATTGAGATCCAACATGGGATCCGGCTGGACCATAAATGGTAGTCCTAGGCAGAGGAGCTCACCCTTGTTCCCTTCACAGATGGGCAAGTTATATTGTCATGGCTCCTTCCCTGTTAAACTTCTAATACTTCCTATGCTGCCATCAGCGATTCTGCTAGATGAGCCAAGAGGGAAAGTCCCGTCCCCCCACCCGAGCAGATCTCACAGGAGCACCGAGAACTTGGGCCAAGCTCCTCAGGGGCATTTGGGGGATCAGAGGGAGTGAGGTACCTAAATAAATAGTTTTAAGGATCTGGACCTCTGCTGCCTTTAGAAAGTCTCCTTTAGCCTACCAGGTGTTGGGTGGAAGCCTCTGGAATGGCAGAGATCAATGATGATGTTTGATTAATACTTCTGTAACTTCTGTTATGTCGTGTGACATTTCTGCTCTCTATTTGGGGAAAAGCAGATGATGTAGTCTCATCCTGTGGTGATGATACTCCTTCCATGCCATTAGACTAGTACCTCTAATGTCTGCTCTTTAACATCCTTTAGAATCGGCCAGTTTCAGAATAACAAGTCTGGATATTTGCATTCAAAGAGTTGTTAAAGAGCTGGCTGGGGTGTTTGCTAGAACATTAATGTTGATTATCAATAAGTCTTGGTGTATTGGGGAACTTCAGAAGACCAGAAGAAAGCAAATGTTATGACAATATTTTAGATGGGATGACTTGGGCAATGATGTCAGGCTGATAGGCCTATAAATTCCAGGCAAGATACTGCAGCATCTAATGCAGAACTCCATTAATCAACAACAGAAGGAGGGACATGTAATTAATTCAGATCATCATGAAGTTACAAAAAATAGATCCTGGTTGATAAAGATAACAGTGTTGGCATAATAGACTTCTGTAAGGCATCAGAGTTGATACAGCATGACATTTTGATTAAGAAAGACTAGACTAATATAAAATGTTTATGGGAAAAGGATTAGGAACTGGTAAGTGGTAGGTCTCAAAATGTAGTTGCATTGTCATTGTGTCAGTGAGTTTCCACTGGGGTCCTGAAGGGCTCTGTGCTATTGGCCATCCACTATTTAACATTTTTATCAATGATCTGGAAGAAAACAGAAAACCATCACTGATCAGATTTGTAGATGAGACGACAGTGGGGGAGCAGTAAGTGATGGACAGGTCACTGGTTCAAAGTGATCTGGACTGTGGAGTAAACTGAGTGCAGATGAATAGTGTGTTTTAATATAGCTCAATGTAGCTGTAGACACCTGGGAACAAAGAATGTCAGACACACGCTCACAGGATGGGGGATCGGCCAGGGCGGCAGGGATTCTGTGAGTAATCAACTCAACAGGAGCTTCCAGTGTCAAGCTGTGGCCAAAGAGGCTAAAGCTATCCAGAGATGTATAAACAGGGGAATCTCAGGAAGGACCAGAGAGGTTGTTCTGCCTTGAGCAGCGTTGCGATACTGTGTCCAGTTCTGGTGGGCATGATTCAAGAAGGATGTTAGTAAATTGGAGAGGGTTCAGAAAAGAGCCATGAGAAGGATTCAAGGATTAGAAAAGATGCTCTACTATAATAACAGGCTCAGAGCTCAGCCTGTTTTGAATTGAGAAGGTTAAGGGCTGAGGATTAGCCTAGCAGGATCTACACAAGGAACATATTTAATAACGGACTCTTCAATGTAGTAGAGAAAGGAAGAACATGATCCAATGGCTTGAAGTTGAAGCTAGATAAATTCAGACAGGAAGCAAGGAGTACAATTTTTTGTGATGAGAGCATTTAATCATTGGAACAATTTACAAAGTGTCATGGCGGAGTCTCCATCACTTGCAATTTTTTAATCAAGTTTTGAATTTTTTTTCCCTGAAAGTTCTGCTTTGGGGAAGCTTTCTAGCCAGTGCTAAATGGGAGGTCAGAGTAGATTATGGCAACAGTTCCTTCTAGCCTTGAAATCTATGAATCTATTCTTTTAAATTCTTTGTTTATGACCATCCCAACTTTCTTAGATTCAGAACAAAATGAAATTCTTAAAGACACGCTGTGATGGCTTAAACTCACTGCCTGTGGGCTGCAGGAAATGTTCACTCAATGTTCGGGCTGAGCTGAGTACCCCCAGGTCATTCTGACTGAATTCACTGGGCAGGATCTACCTCTGTTACTCATGCTGAGTTGTCTTGTACAGCGCGGGAGTCGTCTCACTGAAGTCAGCGGGGCTGCCGAGGGGCTCAGATACAACAGAGTGAGGGAGAGCGACCAAAGGAGGCTCTGTGGAAGTGCCTGTGATTTTTCTCATTATCCGGGTAGTCCTTACTGTGCAAAAGCGTTAAATAGGCTGTTTGAGAAAAGGGGAGTTGGAAAAGGTTTATTAAATTTTGGAATTTGGATGTGAAAGGGAGAAAAAAGTCTTATTTCAGGTTCCAGCTTGCTCCACAGCAAATTGCACTGATTATAAGGAATAATTGTACCATTTTTCAGATCAAACATGTTTTTCAGAAACTGAAACTATTCCAAATTTTAGCTCAAAATCACACTGGTGAGTCTGGCTAAAAATTTCCAGTTTCAGTTGCTGTTTCCAGTTTGCAGTTGCTGCAAATTTTTTTCTGTTTTCGCATTCTAGAGGGGAAAAAAAATATATATATATAAATTGAAGGCCAACATTTCCTGCAGAAGTATCCATTTGGACCAAAATCCCATGTCCCACTGGAGCACATTCTGAATGACAATTTTTGACTAGATCTCCTATTTCTCCCCTTTTAAAAGGCCTAGCACTGTCGGTAAATTATATCCTAGTTCCTGGTCATCAACAGCTAACTACAACAATCCTAATCCACACTAAAATTTCTGCAGGGTCTCTAGATCATGCAAGTCAACCTGGATACATAACACATGAAAACACCTCCAAGTTAATGGATATTTTTAGGTTTAATAGTTCATAAGAGAATGAGTATTTGAAAATGAAAAGGACAAATTGGAAGCCTAAGAAAATGTCATCCCTTCATATCCAGTAGCTTTAGGCACTATCTAAAAAGCATCCCACTTAGCATGAGCCCAGGGCTTTCTGCTGAGGGGATCAAACTGTTTATACTCTGAGCGCTGGACACTGCAGTGGCTCTTAAGGCTATTTTCATAAGCCAAATAAACTTTGAGTGTCCTCCCCTGAATCTCCAGCTGTCCTCTGGAAATGAACCATGTGATCCACAGACTGAAAATTATGGGGATCCCCTTTGTACCTGCAGGAGAACTGTTGCATTAGATGGTCGCAGCAAGTGACCTGGAGCTGGTTACAAGGTAGGCAGAATGCTTTAACAGAGGACGAAGCTAGGTGTCCTTTGGCTGATTGCCTAAGGAGTTCTGGTTAACATCAGTGAGTCAGCTGTCCTAATTTGACCTGTTTCACAACATTTTACGTCATGGTGGGGTGTGTCAACAGCAGTCTGTTGTGGCAGCCAGGATGAACAAAGGCCTGGGAAAGGACGCTCAGCTGTTCGTGTGAGGAGAAGAAACTTCTCTGCTGTGTTTGGTCAGGGAAGAGGAGCACTGGGGGTCTCTGTGTAGGAAAGTCAGGTGGCCCAGAGGTAGCAAAAACCTGCAGTGAACTCTGCCTCCTCTGACCATCCATGCACAGCAGTGGCTCTCCCCTTGCTGTCTTGTGCTAGCCAGGTTCTCGCGGGAGACCTTTGCTGCACCCTTGCATGCAGAGAAAACTATAAACAAGCCCAGCTGAGAGAGCTTGCTCTGGCAACTAAAAGTGTTTCCTTGCTGCAGTGCTGACAAAGGATTTGAAAGGAGCTGTGACGTCAGAGCAAGCTGGGCAGTTCAAATCTTGTATTCAGCTGGCTTGCCAGCCCCTTGGATGGTTTCCATCTCTGGAAGAGATCCCTGCAGATCAACACTTGCTTTGGTACCCGGTGCACCACATTCAGCCATATAGTGCACAGGTGCAAGCCCTCCTCTAGTCCCTGAATAGGAGACCTGAAACCTGACCGTGGCCCCAGCTCTGTCTCTTAGCATTGGTTAGACAGGCTGTGCGAGATGCCCATTTGCTGAGATTTCTGCTGACAGAATGGTAGCTCTGTCATTAATGCAGGGTCTGAAACACCAATGCTTACTGGGAAACTGCATGTAAGAAAGTCCAAGGCCATGCAATCTCTGGCCGACAGGTGACAGTTCCTGTCCTGAACCCTCAGGAATCAGTGGCTGAAGCTGTAGGGCTGAGCTAAATCAGCCAAGAGCACCCCCATGGGACAGTGCACAACTGAAGAGTAACCATCTTGGGGTCAGGGTCCCTACACTGCCACTCCCCCAGACATTTGCAGAACAGCAGGTGATATAAGACGTGTCCCCACCCCTTCTTCAGGAGACGAATGGCTTTCGAGGCAAACAGGTGGGCAGTGGGAGCGGGTGTTCTCTGAGATGCTGCATGGCTCGCAGCTATGAACCCACAAATCTCCAACCTGGTGCAACCACTGACCCACTATTGTTGTTGCTGGCTCTTTAGTAGCATCTATAGCAGTGGTTCCCAGCCTGTGGCTCAGAGGCCAAAAGGGCCCATGGAGTCTGCCAAAAAGGCCCACCACTTCCCCTCCTGCTGGCTGCAGAAGGAAGCCACTGCCTAGGACCCAGCTGAAGTGCACAGATCTACAAGATGTGTGTGCTTTCTGTGATTCAGCAAGGAGGGAGGCAGCCTCCTTGCTGAACTCCTTCCATCTGGCTGCAGTGGATTGGGAGCTGCTGGTGAGAGCAGTGGCCCTTCATGGTTGTAAAAATGACATCTGCAGCATGTGCCAGCGGGCTTGGGAACCACTGAGCTATAGGCCCCATGTGGGACCAGGACTGCATGGTGCTAGGCCCTGTATAAACCTCATAGAAACCCAGAATCCTAGGGTTGGAAGGGACCTCGTAGGTCACCTAGTCCAACCCCCTGCCAGAGGCAGGACCCCAGCCAGGCCTTAAACACCTCTAAAGATGGAGATTTCACCACCTCCCTCGGCAGCTCATTTCAATGCTTCACCACTCGCCTAGTAAAAAAGTTTTTTCTAAGATCCAGCCTCGACCTCCCTAACCTCAACTTGAGACCATTGCTCCTCGTTCTGTCCTCTGTTACTACCGAGAACAGTCCAGCTCCATCTTCCTTAGAGGATCCCTTCAAGTAGCTGAAGGTTGCTATCAAATCCCCCCTCAGTCTTCTCTTCTGCAGACTAAATAAGCCTAATGCTTTCAGTCTTTCCTCATAGGGCTTGTGCTCCAGCCCTTTAATCGTTTTGGTTGCCCTCCTCTGAACTCTCTCTAGCATGTCCCTGTCCTTTTTGTAGTGGGGAGCCCAAAACTGGACACAGTATTCCAGATGTGGCCTCACCAGTGCAGAATAGAGGGGAATGATCACATCCCTCGATCTGCTGGTAATACTTCTTTTGATGCAGCCCAGTATCATGCCCGAGTGCAAGAATAGCTCATCTTTCCTTGTTCAGCAGCCAGAAGGAGACTTTATGGAAATTGTGCCATCCCTGCCCAGAAGTGTGTGCAAGCTACTGAGGGAAGGCACACTCATTCCTGATGCCCATTGGCAGAGGAAACTCGACCCCAGTTCAAGCATTCCCCATTTGGCAGCCAATCCCACTGGGGGAGAGAACTCTGCAGGCCATTTCCTTGTGCCAGGATAACTTTGGGCAGCTGGAATATCTTACACTGGGGATCTCGCCTGCATACCTGCATGGCTGGCTATGAAGCAACCTGCTCAACTTCCATTTCCTGGGCCTCGGAAGCAGCTGCAAACCTCTGTCTCACCAAGACTCTGTGCTATTTGCTCTCAAATCCTTGTGTAATCTTGTAACAGGGTCATTAGCAAGGAAGGAGCTGTTTTCCCCGGGTCACTTGTGCCCAACCCAACACTGCCTCACAAAGGATGGGTGAAGACGCCACAGGCCCAGTTCTCGTGTTTCAGGAGGGCCCTGGATCCTCCTGCACTGGCCATGGGGCAGGCACGATGGCTGCTGGCTGTCGGGTGCCCCCTGGCACTCCATGAATGGATTGGCTGTGCCAGCCGGGACCTCCACGCCACCCCCAGGGGTGAGAAGCCCCTCTGCACACCACCGCTGACCCAGACGATGGCTCAGCAGCCACAGGGGGATTGTACAAAGCTGGAAAGGAAGATTCATTGCTAGAATTTAGGGCCTATTTCCCAAGGCGAGTGAGTAAACCAAAATCTGGATGACACTTTGTGTAACTTGATATATTTTCTCCCTTTACTGTAGAGCGTGATGCCAAATTCCACTGCACTCTGATCTGTGGTCTGTTTATATAGCTCTGTTAGTTTGGGGTTTTCTGCTTGTTTTACTTACTGTATGTTAAATGTATCCTGCCACAACTGTGGTCAGCGTCCTCTCTTACTAACCCCAGAGGAGGGTGGACAACAAGCAGTGTAAACAGTATTGTGTATGTCCGATACCAGAGGTCCTCACCCTTCCCAGATGACTGTGCCCTTTCAGGAGTCTGGTAGGGGTTGGGCTTTGGCCTGGGGATGAAGGCAGCGCTGAAGCATGTAACTTAGTTGTGTGTGGTCCTGGGCAATTATTTTGCTTGACACCCCTCACAGTGGCCCTGCACTTGTGACCCCTGGAACCCATCCCATGAGCACTGTGGAGGTCACAGTCCCCGGTCTGAGAAACACCGATATAGTGCCTACGCAGCAGAACCATGTCATCGTCTGTGTCAAATTTTCGTTTGTGCTGATTTTGCTAAGGCTGTTCACGTGGCCTGTTGAAAACTAAGCAAATACCTAGAGGTGTTGACATGCCCCCTAAGGCCTCTGTGCACCCTGGCTTGAGAATCGCTGTCCTAAATAGCTACAGGGCTGGTGGGATGGACCGTGCCCATGTGTAAAGGGTTAAGCAATGAGGCATTAGCAATGAAACCCTGCTCAGACTGCAAATGATTGGGACACATTTGAAAACTGTCCTTCTTAAGGACCTCCAACATTTGCGTAAACAATCAGTCTAGAAAACAAACAAAAGGAAGGAGTCAAATGCATGAGTGTCTGACCGTGAAGTCTATGTCTGTGCTCCAGAGGAGGGAAATGTTCACTCTTGGTGCCCATTTCACTGATCATTGTGTCCCCTTAATCTACCAAGGAGAAAGCCAAGTCTCGTCTACCAACAGAGCGAGGAGAAGTCCTGAGGGAAATGTGACCTTTAACTAGCTCAAGAAGCTGTTGTGGATGGGTCTGCGCTGACGGATGGGGCTGGGTAAGGGTTAGGGCTGGGATAAGCGGTCATTTTGTACCTGCAGCTCTCCTGGAAGCACTCTGTGAGAAAGGGGATGAGGGCACAGAGTCTTAGAAGGAAAGGAGAGTAAAATCTGTGGGCCAGGGACCTCTCATTACTTTAAAATGGGCTCAGAGGACCACGAGGGCAGGGAACAGTAATTCTGGAGACTTCCCCTTGGCTTTCTGGGGAGTATCAACTGGCTTTATCTGAGAGCAGATCCCCACTTATTGTGATGCAGTGTCTTTATACAGAGTACGTAGAAGGTACCAAGTACTGCCATCAAGCGAACCAAGCTAGCAACAGAGTGACCATCAAGTCAAAACCAACAAGAAGAAAAGATTTACTACAGCAGATCAGGCCTTTGTCTTTCTAGACTCTCGGTGCTGTGTGCGTGCTGGAGAGGAAAGTGGGAAAAGACACCCAATCTGTTCAGACGACATTGAGAGCTCTTTGGGGTGGGAGCTGTCATTTATTTTGTATTTGTACCACACCTGCACAAGCTGGTTGGGAAGCTGCTTCGCTATAAATGGTAAATATCAATAACTCTATAATTGTGGGCACGATGGAGAAGTGGAGGAGGGTGAGAATGGGATTTTGTTGCCGTTCTTGTTGTCAGAGGCTGAACAACGAATGCCGTTGTTAGTGAGCATGAAGTAATGTGGTCCTTTTGTGAGCCCCTCTGCAGCATGTGTCCAGGACATCTTTAGAGGCAATGAATTCGACAGGGCAGTTCTCTTCTGAGTAAAGTGTTTCATTTATACCACTTTGGTTTTTACTGCTTTTTAATTTCACCAAGTTGCATATTCTTCATATTTGGAAACAGCACGCAAAAGGAATAAACTGATCGATTGTCATTCTGCCCTTTATCCTTTGGAATCCCTAAATCGTTTCTTTCTCCCGTTCTCCTTTTTATGTTAAATAATTTTCACTTTTGTCATCTCTGCTCATATACATTTTTCCCAACACACTTCTGAGGATCCTTGTTGCCTTTCACTGGGCTATTTCAATTTCAGCAGCAGCCTTCTTACCATGAGATAATTAAATCTGGACCCCCTGGTCCAGTAAAGTGAGAGACCATCTTCAAAGTACAACTTGTCATCATCATAGTTAATGTGTTATATTTTACCTTTTTTCCCCTAAGGCACTTAAGCATTGCATTTGCTTTATTACCTGCTGATACCTGTCCACAAGGACTCTTATGTCTTTTTCCAAAAAGACTAAAGTTCCAGATCCACCTGGAATAGGAAATCTGGACACAGGCTTTTAGCCAATATGTTTCACTCTCTATTCATCCAAGTTAAATGTCACTTGCTACTGTCCATTTCCCTAGTGTCGCCAAAACCACTCACAATGGACAGCCAGAAATGGAGGCACCCCAGGTTAGAAGTCATTTTAGAAGGTCTTCCTTTGTCTTTGTTTTATTGGGAAGCACTGGGCTCTTTTCGCAGCAGCATACAACATAAAGCAAATGCTTTATAGAATTGACAGTCACTGTCCTTCTCTGGTTGGCTCTAGTTAGTCCTGGCCTGGAGTGCTATGACTGGCGGTCTGCAATGGACCTGGAAAAGTGTCCAGAAATGGAGACTGTCATGAAACCATGGACTAAGTGGCAAAGCAAAAGTTGTGGAGAAAGATTTTGGGCTAGATGCTTCTAGTCCCTGAATCTTCTCACCCTGGGAAAAAGCCAATGTGGGGAGTTTCTTGGATAATGCAGATATGACAGTGTTGGCTTTATGACACATCCATCCCTGCCCCATGACAGCCCTTTGCAAGGGTGAGAAGATGGGTGAGGTAATATCTTTTATTAGGCCAACATCTCACTGACAGAAGTTGGTCCAATAAAAGACATAACCTCACCCACCTTGTCTCTCTGATATGCTGACGACAGCCAAGATGCTGAGAATGACTTAGCCCAAGATGCATTTTGTGGGTACAGTCCAAGAGGAAACTGGCATGGAGACAGAGAACAGCTGGGCTATTCCCTACTGCCAGTATGACTGCTAAGGGCCACCGCCTGTGGAACAAAAGGCCTCTCTCCACCCTCTTCGAGTACTGGAAATGAGAACTGGACCCACAGAGTTCACCAGGTTGAGTTCAGACAAATAATATTGAGAGCTGACCCAGTCATTGCCTATCAGCTCTAAAATTCAGCAGCAGACTTTTCAGGTAGAGGTGGGAGAATCCATGTAGTTGTAGGTGAGTGAGTAGAATGGAAGAAGCTGCGTGAGGAGGTTGAGAATTTGACAGGCACAGCTGAGCGAGGATGGCTTCAGAATTGCAGAATCCACCATGGTCCAAGAGGGAGATGAGACAGAAGAGCCTCCTTTTGGCATCATGCCTAAAAGAGTGTCTACCTAGCGTGGTAGACCTCTGGCAACCAGCAGTTCAGGACTTGGAGGCCTTGGTTCCCAAGATACATGGTTACTCACCTTCTTTTCCAACAGTGCCTGTGTGAGTGGGCCTTCTGAGACATTACAGCTCAAAAGTTTTCCTACAAAGGAAGTCAGGACAGGGGCACGCCATTTTATATATAAATGAAAGGAGTGGAGACCACTTACAATTCGCTTATGCACTTGCCTTGAAATACACAATCACCTTAATACATTAATGCAAAAAAGAAGAATTAAAAATATCCCTGAATGAAAGTACAAGCTACGCTGTACTTGCTTTTCTCCACAAATCCAGCTCTAACAAGTCCGTTGTTTGCTGTTGTTTTCCATCGTTCAGCTTGTTAAATAAGAACATTTTGATTTAATAGAACAGGTGACTATCCACAGCAGGGTGCAGTGGGAAGTGAGAAACCCACTGACAATCTCAAGTTTCCTTGAAAGGGTTTGTCAGGGGGCAATTTTAGCTTACAGGCTCTGATGGCACATTTTTAAGTCTGCTGCTTTGTGGTGTGTTGTTCTATCATCCAGTGCCAAGTTCTAGCTGTGAACGCAAAAACAAACGTTAGCACATAATTGGGGGCAATCAGTGCACACTGGAAGAGAAGCGTCTTGGAACCTCCTTCCCCCAGTCACAACTACCATTGCAAATGCAATAAGCCACGTGATGCTGCATCTAGAGCACATTTAAAGGCCAAATGGGGCAACTTGGAGCCTCTTTGCTTGCTCTAAATGACTGTGGTGTGGAAGGACTGGCTTCGGCTCAAATTACTTTGTAATGAAGGAGTTAAATGCTGATGGGGAAGATGTTAGAACATCTTGAGTTTGTTTGCAACTAATCTTGCAATGCTGGGATCTTTTTAATCCTCAACAAATGTTGTCCCCTTGACAACATATGTGGTAAAAAGTTATGATTGTATGTGGAAAGAGAGTTTAGAAAGGGCTTACTTTTTCCATAGCTAAACACATTGTTATCCTCCAAATTGTAATCTTATCATATTTAAGTTGTTCCACATAAGTAGACCTATGTATATTTTCAGTAGTTTCAGCTGAAACCTGTTAAGAACAGATGTGCATATGAGTTCATGGCAGTGATCCCTTAAAATGTATTTTTCCATGAACAAACATTATTATCTGCTCCTTGGGGGGAAAGAGAAGAAGAAAGGAATGGAGTCTTCATTAAGGAGAATATTAAATCGGGTTTGTTACAAGCTGTGTTTATAAATAATTTTCAAACAGTCCTTTAAGCAAATGAAGTGTTTTGACCACAAAAGAGCTCTCTGTAGTGGGAATATATGAGGCCTGGACAGGATCAGGGATAGCAGGATGATGAAGCATTACAGTTTGGTGCTTCTGGATCCTCCTGTCTAGAACTGTGGGGCCAATTGTTCAAATCAGGTGACAACTTGGTGGAAGTATCCATCTGATTGCACCAAAGTGGCATGGCTCTTGGTCTACCTCAGCCCTCCTGTTTTTCTGTAGGTCTCACTAACAACAGGTCAGAGAGTCTGCCAGGATGGGAGAGTCTTCCAAGATGAGTCACAGAGAAAATAAACCCAAAGAAAGGCTGGAGAGTGTATTTCTCTTTAGCAGGGGGGTTCTTCAGCCCAATTCTGGGAAGTTCTTTCCTGTGTTGCTCAGGACTCCAGACTTTGGAGTCTGGCCGTCTTTGGCATCCCCCGTCTCTCAACTAAGAGAGCAGCTAGTGCTGTTGACAGACCATCCTACCTAAGAGATGGGAGCCAAGATCTTTTAAGCAGTGCTGGAACTAGGCATTTCGGTGCCCGGGATGCACCCAGAGCAGCACGAGCCCTTACAATGAGCAGCGCCCGGAGCAAGCGGTGTGGAACGTGCCCTTTGATCGATTGGCAAAATGGAGCTGCTCCAGGGTGCCTGGGGCAAAGTCCTGGTTGCCCCGACCTAGTTACGGCTCTGTTTCTAAGACATTTTGTTCAACTAGCTCAGTGGTGTAGTGGACTTAGGGGTAACATTAGGAGTTATCCCTAGTAGGAATAAGTTGTATTTTCACTTTTGAAAATAGGTCTTAGGCCCTACAGGCAAATGTACAAGGTATTTAGGTCTATAAAGATGCAGAGCGTGGGATTTTCAAACTCTTCGGAGTGAGTTAGGCATCCACCCCTCCAGGGAGGTGTTTGAGGCCGATGTCTCTCAGTCACTTCCAGAGTTGTGGCGGTGACACACCCTGGGAATTCTCCCCAGACTCTTTGACGCGAGGCCAAGATAGCTAGTTAGTAACACAACTGCCCCCCTCACCGTCTAGTGCTCATTCCTGGATGTTGGGCAGCTGGAAATTAAGCCCTTGTCGTGGACTGGCCACTCTGTCTCTTCCATTTTCTCCTGATGATTTGATCTCAAAAGCCAATGCCCTGTGGGGACGGCACATTCCTGTTGCACAGGGTTTGAACTGAAGCAAGCCAGCTGTGCCAGTCTGGACAATTGTCCTTGTAGAAGCCATGGCCAAAAGTTTCTCTAAGGTGAAAATGAGCAATGGAAATCTCGCAGAAAGGCCATTTTGGTGTCCTCTCAAAGGCCATTTCAGGAACCATGGAGTGTCAAAAAGCCTCCCTAGAAACCTTCCTTAACAAACCATGGCGCTTCTCCCCGTATGAGGCCACCCTCTCTGCTAGGGTTTCTTTATGCTCGTCTCTCTCAAAACTTCAGTAGGGTGGCCCTTGACTCTCCTTGGTGGCTTTGCCTCTGAGGTCACCTTGCTTCACAGATGACTTTCAGTAAACGAAGCTGGAGCTGCTAAACCGATTGATTGTTTTATTTGCATAATTAATTAATTAATTAAAAGCTTTTTCATCTTTAAAATGTAACAAGGCTGCTCAGGATCTCTAGGAAGGTGCTGAATTCAGGGAGCCTGCCGAAGAATTGAGGTGTGGAGTGGCACCCTAAAAACACCAATCTCAGACTGAATTTCTGATTCATATTTCCATTTTTAATGTGCTGATTCATTAGAAGGAAGAGGGCGCAGCAGGTTGCCTCATCTTAAAATGGAAATGGTGATACTCTCTTGCCTTTTTAGAAAGCAATGATCCAACTGTAGAAGAGGAGCACCATGATTTTGGAGTCACCTGACCAGAACTCAAGAGACCTGAGTTTGGGTCCTGACTCTGCCACTGACTTGCAGGGTGGATTTGGTCAAATCTCTTCCTCTCTCTGTATCTCTGCTTCACTTGCCAGCCTGTGTCTGTCTTATTGTTTTAGATTATGAGCTCTTCAAGGGAGGGATGGCCTCTTGCTATGTGTTTGCATGGAGCCTAGCATGATGAGACATCTGGGTGATACTGGAATGCTGTCCGGACATCTAGGGTCCATTCTGGAGTTACAGTGTCCAATCCCTTTCAAATGATGACATGATTCAGAACCAGATTTTCACTCCAGACCTTTTCTTTTTCAGCTTGGCCAGATGACACACAGTCGCCACATTGCATTGCGTTGCATCATACAGTGCAAACCATGGGCTCCCCTGCACAAGTGATTGCTTTCCCACTGTCTGTGCACAGCTGAGATTTCAGAAGAGGTATGTGTCTAAAAATATCACAATGTGATAAATGTACAGAGAGCTGGGCTAGAGACCTTTGTAACTGTTTTCTTCATTTCAAACTGTAATTGGGCCAGATTCTTAGCTGCTGGAAGTCCAACTATGTCACATAAATTAATTTTTTAATTTTATCATATGTACAGTGCTATATTCTGCAGGCATGATTTTAAATTAGGAAACAGCTCAGAAAAATAGAACATTTTTTTTTTATTTTGGATGTATTCAGCTATAAGAAAGCATTTTCCTTGCCCGGATTTATGAGAGACCCATAAACAGTTCCTGTTTCTCTCTCTTGCCTGGTAGGAAGGGAACATGTTTGCAGGGAAAACTGTACAGGCCCCTGTGTGCGGAGGGAGAGTGGCTGTAAAGCAGCCTGTGAGATAATTTAGCTGTGATCTGACGTAGAATGAGGTCATAAATATACCTGGGGCCTGATCCTAGGAATTTTGCCTCCCAAAGTGCTAACTGACTTCAACTCAAACAGAATTTGGGTTGCGTGAGCAGTACAGACTATGTCAGTGGGGATGTGGCTAGACCAAAGCGGGGCGTGGTGGTGGGCGTATTGAGTCAGTCCTAAACTATTCCTGCCCATTGGGAATTTCCCCTTCTCTGAAAGAGAGCACGAGGCTGTAGGAGTGGCTGCGCTGAATCTGTGTTGCTTGGAAGAGAGGCTATGTACCACTCAGTCTTCTGTGCAAAGCCTTTTTAACATAGGACAGAGAACTTGAATTTGGGCCCAAGCTGGTCTATTCATTGAAATGTCATAGTCTGGAAGTAGCTTGTTTGAGCTTGGGCGCACTGGAAAAGACTGAGAGAAAATTGATTTGACTGTACTTGGGGTGGGGTGCAAACATTTATATTACAAGTGAAATTAGTTCTTGGAGATTATAAAATGGATTGCAGTTATGAAATGAAACTCAAAGAGGCAGGGACCCCTGACTGAGTTAGAAAATGAATCAAAATCTATTTCTCCTTTATAAAATCCTTTGAATTCCTGCAGGACCCGTCCATAGTAAAGCACCTTCTCTAGCAAAATGTATCATTCAGGCAGCACATTTCCTAATGGATTCTGCAGTCACCAATTGGCTCATTCATTTCTGTGGTATTCGATGCAGATCACTGCACAATGACAATTGTTTCATCAAGCCGCTTGTATCTAAATGTATATTGCAGTCAGAGGTCGGCAATTGGGCTCTAGAGAATCATGAAATGTTCTTCATGACAACATCCTTCCCTTCCCCACCCACCCAGTCTTCTGGCTCTCCACACAGACTTTAAAGTGGGGCTTCTTGAAGTGCGTGCCGTTGTCTCTTAAAAGCTGTGCACTGACTACCCATGCAGTTTTGAACTCCTCCGAGGTGCCTGATGTTTTGATTAAATTGGTGGTTTGTGCTTTACAATCTTATCATGTTTGTGTGTGTGTCTGTTGATTCTTACAATAGAGAGGATGCCTGTGGCTTGATGCAAATGAGCATTAAAGGTCCTTTATCAGGATTGCTGCAGAAAAGAGCTAGCTAACAATGCTTGGCTGCAGAGAGAGGACTAGGGAGTAAGAGGAGGAATGGAGTTGGGGGGGGGGGCGGCTCCAGACACCATGTGCTGCAGTTAGACTTTCTGGTTTGTCATGTTTGTTTTGGGGATTTTCCCTCACTGTTTCTTTTAAGGCAAAAGAGGGTTCTTCCCCCGCCCTCCCCATAGAAGCAAAAGTTGTTTTTCAATGTGGCTTTCCTTGAGTTGTATTTTAAAGAATATTGCTCCTCTCTGATGCTTGGTATTGTCCAAGAGGAATTTGTGCACCTTCTGGGTGCTGGTTGAGAATTTAATAAAAGCCAGTTGCGGAGGCAAGGGGTGAGGGGTGTTATACGAAGTCTGGGACACTCACAGCAGTCTCAGATGAACTGGAGTGGGATGTCTGAAGCTCCTAAGATGAGCTGACAGTCCTGAAACAGAGAACAAACAAATTTAAACAATGTCAAAAGGCTCCCAAATGCCAGGATGTTCAGAGTCAGGGTCAGGGTGGCTGGATGTCACATATCTTCTCCTTCCCAGGCGGGACTTGTTTCCTTCCTATGTCAGGCCATCAATGAATCAGAATCAATGTTTAATGAAGCTATCTTGAGCTGAACTGCTCTGGCAGAAGACAGCCAAATGTGACTCTTCATTTGCCTGGGACATGGCTCAGCCGTCTCGCTGAACTGTTTACATTGCATGGCTCTGTGCACAACAGCGAGTGTGCCCCTCTGCAGCAGCTGTGGTGCCTGCCCCACTCCCGTGTGCACCTGCTGTTTGTAGGAGCACGGTCGCTGAACGGAGAGCAGGGCACAGTGCAGTTAGCTAGAGCCACAGGCCAGATCCTTAGCTTGCGGCAAGCCATTTAAATCCCCACCCCCCCGTGTAGCTGTGCTGATTTAGACCAACAGGGATTTGCTCTATTCACTTCAAGAGAAGCCACATGAATTCACACCTGCTAAGGCTATGGCTGTCTGTGTACAGTACATCTTCCTTTCTCTTCCTTCCCTCTGAACTGGAAACATCTCCCATTGCTGTCGACTTTCCACCCTGATGCCGGCTGTGCTGAAGGAGCTGTGCTCCCTTTCAGAGGCTGGCAGGCATCCTCCCTTCTTGGCTGTGTTTCCAAAGCCATGTAGCTAATGGCAGGATGCTGGAAACAGTCCTGGAAAGCTGTTGGGTTGCCAGCCGCTTTGGATGCCATGCCGCACAGTTGATCCGCTGCATTCCTGTGAATGGCTGAGGGCCAGCCCAGGCATTGCCATGGGCAGATGCCCATCACCTTCCAATAATCCACTCTGAAAGGGCTCTGGAGAGGACAGGTGGGCCTGCGGCTGGGGTGCTGGCATAGGAATCTGGAGACCTGACCTGGGTGGGTCTTGGGAAGTCACTCAGGGCCACATCCCCAAAGGAGCATAGATGCCAAGGCCCGAAGGGACACCTGGCCCAACCTCCCATCAAACACATGCCGAGAACTGCCCGAAAGTAATTCCTGGAGCAGCGCTTTTAATAAAACACCCAATCATGGTTCAAAAATTGCCAGGGATGGAGAATCCATCACTACCCCTTGGTCCATTCTTCCAATGGGTAGTTACAGTCAGGGTTAAAAAGTACACTGTATTTCCAGTCTGAGTTTGTCTAGCTTCAGCTTCCAGCCTTTGGATCATGTTAGGCCTTTCTCTGCTAGACTGAAGAGCCCATTGTTAAATATTTCCCCCATGGCTGCGTTGTACATTGTAATCAGGCCCGCCCGTAACCTTCTCCTCCTTAGGCTAAATAGAGTGAGCTACAGTCTGTCACTGGGAGGCGTGTTTTCCAGTCCATTCATCCTTCTCGTTGGTTTTCTCTGAACCTTCTCCAGTTTATCACCACCCTACATGACAGAACTGGACACAGTGTCATAAGCGATGGTTGCACCAATGCCAAATAGAGAGGTAAAATAACTTCTCTCCTCCAACTTGAGTTTTCCCCATTTAAACATCTTCGGATCACGTTAGCTCTTTTGGTCACAGCTTCACACGGGGAGCTCATGTTCAGCGGATTCTCTGCCATGATCCCTAGATCTTTTTCAGAGTCTCTGCTTCCCTGGCTAGACCTCCCTCCTGGAAGTGTGAACAACATTTTGTTCCCAAATGTATACAGTGACAATGAGCCATACTAAAAGCCCTAGTGTTTGCTTGCAGTCCGTGTGAATGACCTGTTGTCTTCATCACTTACCACTCTCTCAATTTTTGTGTCATCTGCAAACTCTGTGATTTTTTCTTTCTTTGTTTTCTTCCAGGTCATTTATAAAAATGTTAAACAGCATAGGGCCAAGACCCAATTCTAGCAAGATCCCACTGGAATACATCTGACAAAGTGGGTTGCAGCCCACAAAAGCTTATCCCCGAAGAAATTTGTTAATCTTTAAGGTGCCACAGGACTCGTGTTGTTTTTGCTGTACACGGACTGACCCAGCTACCCCTCTGGAATTGGGAACACAGCCATTCTATAACGATTCCCTGTTTACCATTGCATTTGGAGACCTATTGGTTAGCCAGCCTTTAACTCACTAATGTGTGCCCTGTTCATTTTATATTCTAGTTACAAATCAGAATGTCATGCAGTATCACATCAACCCTATTCCCTATATCAACCAAACTCATAATCTCATTTTAAAAGAAGATGTCAAGTAAGTTTGACAGGACTGATGTTCCATAAGCCCTTGCTCATCGGCATTAATTATATTAGCCTCCTTTAATTCTTTATTATGAGTCCCAAATTAGCTGCTCCATTGTCTCTCTTCAGATCAATGTCAGACTGACAGGCCTATAATTGCTGGGTTCATCTTCTTTACTGGTTTTGAAAACTGGCACATTAGTTTTCTTCCAGTCTTTTGGAATTTCCCTTGTGTTCTAGACCTGCTGAAAATCAGCATTAACGGAGGGCCCAGCAAGCTCCAGAGCTGGCTCTCTTAACACTCATCCACAGCTCGGGGGGCTCCGGCAGTTTGACTCTCTCTGCTTTCATGGGCATCTCTACAGTATAGCATGCACGCGAGCATGCAGAGAGTATTGCTCACTGCTCTTCACTCAGCACTTCATTATTCATCCAATAAAAAGCTTCTAGTGTCATGTTGCTGCAGTCCCGGCTAGTTACAATAGAGTCAGGAGTGCCTGCCAAATTGTAGATCAGCCAGTATTTTCTTGACAGCTCATTAAGAGTAATTCTTGTTTGCTGAAGCCACAACTCAGGTTTATGCGTCTCCTTTCAGAAAAAAAATAAAACACTGCTGCCTGTACCCACACTTAACAGTGTGTTTTGTGTCAGTAATGTAACTCCTAACAATGTTAATTAAATCCCATGCCAAAAAGGGGGCGGGGAGGGGAGGAGTATGGCAAACAACCTGCAAACGTTCTCTGGCTTCTACTGTGTCATTTTCTCCCCTCCCAGCAATAGCATCCCAGATGTAGCAGAGTTACATGAAACATGACATGAGTGTGTTCTGGACGGCCTGTCGTCGTTCTGATCAGAGAAATGAATCCCCGCAGAGCCGTGCTTCACCTCCTGGAAGCAGGGTTTGGGAACCCAGAGTCCAACAACTATTATTATTGTTTGCTTTGTTCAAACAGAACTGAATTCAGGAGGTTTTGTTTTCCCAAAGCTGACGCTGTAGGTTGGGGTCAGAAGTGTGACAGCTGGGACAAAGGACATCCTTGGGCAGAGTTAACCAGGGCAGTATGTGATGATGAGATATGGCCCGATGTAGGTGCCGAAAGGAGGGGAACGATGCCCATGTACATCGTAAGGCACCTAAATACCTTGAAGGATCTGGCCACAGACTAAAATGATTAAAGTTAGTAACTCAGTGGAAGAATAGACTTTCCTATTTGTTCTGCTTTGAGGACTTGCTACCAAAAATTAAAGGCACACATTCAAATGAAGACCTACTGTATTTTAGTTACCATAGGTTAGGCAGATTTTAGGTTAGCCAGATAGTTAGCACATGTAAGATAGATACCATTCTTCACTACTTGATCGAATTGGTTTTGCTTGTCGATTTAGTAGCTCTTGTCTGGATTCTGGAGGGGTCTGTCTTCACTACAGGGTTAACCCAGGCTCTTACTCCAGTGCTACCCCAGCCTGGCTTCTGGCCACACATAAAACCCTCAGATGTGAGTTTGGTGTTTCCTGGCCCAGCTGGGGCTACAGGCCAGAGTATTTGTGAAGCTTCCCCTGGCACTGGTCACTTGCTGCTTTGCAGTGAGGACACAGGCTAGACCACTCCAGTGCTGACCATCCTCCTGGGCTCTCCCTCGATTCCTGGGTGCCCAGAAGAACAGACGAGTCCCCCTGCTATCGACTGGGAAAGATTCATTGACCTGCGCAGCACAAAGAACAGGGGCTGTGCCCCAAGGAGTCCCAGGCGGATAAGTGGGTGAGTGCAGCCTCAGCAGAGACGCAGGCATTCAAATAGGGCTGTGCGCTATGACCATGAAACCTGGACTCGATTAAGCCAGGCGCTTGGCCTGCTCACCTGAGTTAACTCCACAGTGAAGACCTGGCTTTTAACGTGATGTTGTGAAAGTGGCATCGTAGTGAGTTTCATTCTCCCCTTTCTGGTGCATGATGGGATGGGACCTCTGAGTGAGACTAACATCTGCTTAATGCACTTGATGGCTCCTGTTTGCTGCTAGAGAAGCAGAAAGTGGCTCTAGCGTAAAGGCGAACCACGTTCAATGTTCATTGTCATTGTTTTTGCTGTGACTGTAGTAGGATGGTGAGTGAGGTGCACGTTGAGTTACCCTACAAGTCGGAGGTAGGTGGGAGGCTCCGAGAAACCCCTCAGTTGAAGGGGGGATGGTAGGGAGGGTGGGGTGAGGAGTTAATGAACGTTAAACAAGGATACCTTAAATGGACAGTATCTTTCTTTTCATAAGATGGTTTCTCTGTGAACTAGAATCATGGGAATTGCCAGCGGGCTCAGATCCAAGGCCCCCCTAACTCAGCGACTGTCTCTGACAGTGCCCAGTGCTGGGCGCTGTAGAGCAAGGCACACAAGCCCTGCTGTAGGAGGGGTGGGATAATCTACCCACCATGAAGGTTTCCTTGTGATTTCTGATATTTAGGAACTGGTTTAAACCCTGAAGCATGTTGTTGAGTATCCCTTCCAGAACTGTTAACGTTTAATCCTAACTCTAGATATTCTTGTTACCTCTCCAATTCTTTGTAGAACCATACTCTCTTCTGGACTTCCTGTGGCAGTGAGTTCCACAGTCTAATTACAGGGTGTATGAAACAGTATTTCCTTTTGTCAGTTTAGACCTTGCCACCTTTTCTCTATCTTTTAGTCATTATTTTTACCACATTGTTTGTGTGTGGGATTGTAACCTAGGGCTGAGAAAGGACACAATAAGGGCTGTAATGGAGGGAGCTGAATATTTCCCCCTTAACAAAAATGAAGGGAAGGATGCAGCTTCATAAATAACCTCTGTGTGTCAAAAGCCAGGTAACCCTAAGCCTGCTTATCGAATGCAGCTGGGGGAAAAAACCCATTAGCTTGTCTCATGAAAGACCAAGCCTCTAGCATCGGACCAAGGCACAGCCTTCCACTAAGCTGTTCTGCATCCAGACCAGATGGGTGCTCAGCTGCACCACGTTTCTCCTGCCATGGCAGCCTTGACACAACCCCACCCTGACTAAACTCAATGCTAGAGCATCACACAAAGGCATGAATATCCATTTCCCAAGGAAGAAGCCCACAAAGACTCCACGACCCCCCAGCCCCCGGCTGCCATCCTGGCTGAGGTAGGGGAAGGCTCTGCACCGACTTGCTTACAATCTACAGGACATTTCCAGCTGGAATAAAACCATTTTGAACCCAGCCAGTTTTCATTCCTAACCCCCATCAGTGTTCCCTCCCCCACCCCAAAAGCCCCTAAAAAAAGTCAATGCACAGAAGTGGGCAGGAGCTTGATTTTCAAGTCCACGCATCTTGGCTCACTGGGTTGTTCCTTTCCGAAAGACAGGAAAGGCATGTACAAAACAGCTACTGATTGCATCCTCCTAAGCAATACTGTGCATTTAACGTGCATGGAGGCCTTTGGGTCAGAGGTAACAGTGTATTGAACCAATGAATTTATGCTGACAGTGTGTTCTAGAGCCAGAAGCTTGAGGGTGCGTTTTGCAGTTGTGAGTAGAAAAAGACACTGATGACGGACAGCCTGTGTAGAGGGGAATCACTTTCTCAGGCTACGTGACAACATTGTTTTGTTAAAACCCCATTGCTTGCCGAGAGAGCAGCCTTTTTGCTGGGTGGGCAGGAGCCCAAGGCTTGCTGCTGTGGGCCATATTCAGCCAGGACTGTGACTAATGAAGAACATAAGAGTCTTTGAGAGGACTCGGCAGAGAAACGTAGTTTTCTGTGCACGGCAGAACCTGCTCCTGGCTGCTCACTGTTGCATCTTCTTTCTGTGCTTCTGCAAACCCATCTGCCAGTCTGAGTTGCAGCAGCAAGGGCTGGGTTCAATATCTAGAGGGCCTTTCAACAGTACCACACACCAGTAACTGTGCCAGTCACACACCAGCCCTTGGGTGCAGCCCTTTTGCAAGCACAGAGCTGAGTGACGAAAAGAGACTTTTAAGAAACAGTGGAGAAGTAACTCGGCATTGACTTGGAAAGCCACCACAAATGAGGTTCACAGGCACAAAACCATGAACAAAACACCCACTCCAGAGGCCGTGGGGCAGTCTCCTTTTGCTTCAGGTACTGAAGTCCAACAACAAAAAGTCTCTATAATATACCCTCCCTTCACAGCCACCCCCGGGGTTGTCCTCGGTCAGATCAAACCCAGAGTCCAGCCTTGCAGCTGTAGAGTTCCCCTGCTGGGCTGGCCGGGGGAAGGAGGAAAGCTGGCACCTTGCTTGCTCCGCTCTCCAGCCGCTGTATTCCAGCTCTGCCTTGCTGGCTGCACCCCAGGGCCATAACTACGCATTTGGGTGCCTGGGGCAAGCAGCCCCAAAAGCACCCCCCCACACCTGGGTCCCAATCTGGGGCCCCTCCATTGTCCCTCCCTGGCGGCCAGAGCCTGTTGGTGGGGGGGTCCCTTCCCTGCCGTGGTAAGAGCCAGTGGGGGGGTCCCTACCCGGCCATGGCCAGAGCCAGCGGAGGGGGGTCAGTTCCCTGCCACAGCCAGAGCTGGGTGGGGAGCACCTTCCCCGGCTCCCAGCGGAGTGTCCTGTTTGGGGCAGGAGGGTCTGGTGTGGCGCCCTCTCCAATGCGTGCCTGGGGCTTTGCCCCGTTCGCCCTGCTGTAGTCACAGCCCTGCTGCACCCCCCATCACCTTCTGCTAACACAAACTCCCCCCCAGGACCTCTCGGCAGGTCGGGCTCTTGAGGATCCCCCCAGCTCTCTGATTCTCAGCACTCAGCGGCTGTCAGCTGTTAGTGGCGAGCCTTGGTGCAGAAGCCGGGCAGGAGAGCTGCCCCATAGGAATCGCATCCCCACCCTGTATCCAGCGTTGGATTAACTGACCTGGGGGCCCCGAGCTGCTCCCCACTGCAAGGCCCTCCAGCATCCTGCCCCCTACCATGCCCCCCAGCACAGAGGCCTCTCGTTGGGGCGTATCTGGCCGAAGGATGCTCCTGTCCCAACCCAGCTCTGCTCTGGTCTGCCCCAGGGAGCAGGAGGGGAATGGGGGCAGAACTGGCTAGCACACGGTGTGGCTTCTGGTGCGGCTCCCCCTGCCACCAAGGGCTATGGACCCAAGGCCTTGCAAGAACGGCAGAGGCCAAGGTGTGAGCCAGCCGGCCCCTCCTCGGGTGGAGTGAAATATGCTGCCCACCCACTCCGCCCCGGGAGCAGGTCAGGTTGGGAGCACAGAGCCTGGGCTCCAGCCCCAAGGCCCTGTCCCGGCAGCGCTGGCAGGACAGGAGCGCTGAGTGCTCTGGCGCCGAGCAGGGAGGGGGAGGCCAGACAGAAGTTTTAGGGGCTGGAGCCTGGGGCCCCCCTTTTGGCCAGAGCCCAGGGCTTCAGCCCCTAAAGCCGCTGTGATAATCTGGCCTTGGCTGTCAACCAGCACAGGCTCTGGCATCCGAGCCCCCCCTTAGCTGGTGCAGTTCAGATGGGAGGAACCCTTCAGGCAGAACATTTGCAGCCCCTTGCTGCAATGGGGGAACAACATCTCGTTACCCCACATTTCACAGAAAGTGATTTGTGTCCCACCCCGGCCAAAAGGATCATTGGGGCAAAGCAGCCACATAAGCAGGGTGGATGTGATCCTGCAAATATCTGTTGGGCAGGGGGGCGAGGGATGATGCGGCCGGGAAGAGGGCTAGAAATGTTTCGGTTTGATCTTGGTTTTCTTCTGTCTTGCAGTCTGTGCTGTATGCATCCACTTGCAACACGATTCCTCCAAGGCATCCAAAAAAAGAGCTAAGCTCTTCCTAGCTGGGGGAGGGGTTGTCGCTAGACTTTCTGACGTGGGTGGAAACATGTGAGTAGGGGGAGTCCCTCTGCGTTCTCATGCGTACAGGTACACGTGAATCCTCTTGGTATGGTAATAATTGGCTTTAAGAGCATGCAGAGCAAATTGAATAGATTAGTGAATCTGTGAGCGTCCTGTCCCTGCCCTTGGGGCAATTGATCACAAAGAATTCCTGCTGGGCCCTTTTTGTGCAAGCATTCATAATTGCATTTTCTGCTGGTGCTACAGAAAAGTTGTGGGTTCCCTGCGCTCCACCTCATAAATTATGGTTACAACAGGTACTTACAGTGCTTATTTTGTCTTACTTTAAATGAAGAACAATTCCAGTTTCCCCAGGCAGGATTTAATTTATAACACAGGTACCTTTTATACAAGATTTCTGCAGACTTTGATGGGTGATGTTTGGAGTGGAGAGCTGCCTTTTGTCTGTCCTAGAAAAAAGGCATGGTTGGATTCCTTTCCATGCCAAAGACAAACTTTTCATGACGTGCAATAAAGCGGTGCAGGAGAACACTGATGAAGTCGACAGAAAGCAAGCAAGCATTGCAGGCATAAATATGGAAAATGGACTACATGTAAGCATTCTTTGGAAAGATCCCAGAGGAGATCCCTGCTCCTCTAAAGTCACAAGCAAAATTTCCATTGATTTCAGAGGAGCCATCATTTCACCTCCATTATGTGAAAGGAGGGGCTGGTAAGGAACATGTCACATTGTGCTTGGACATTTTATTTACTTTTTAATCAGGGAAAGATACAACTTTCCCTCAGGAACCTGAAGCGTAGATGTAATAAATTCTATTAGCTACAGAAACCTGAAGCAGACCCAACCGTGTGCTCTACCTACTTTTTATGTTGTTATTTTATTATCCTTTAAATTCTTTTTATTGGATTTCTTCAAGTCCCCCCCCATGCCAGTTCAAAGATGATAATACAAAGCACGTGTCTGTTCAGTACATGCCACGATGGGTTTCTCGTACGTCTCGTAGGGTAAACGAGAGCGATCAATGCCTCTGCATTCTCTTTGCCTGGCTACGCCATCGAGTCCTTTCGGACTGAGGTTACTGTCGGCTGGTTTTGGGTGGAACCTTGAAAGTGCCAGCCTGGGGTCAGCTCAGAAAAGCAGCCAGAACTGAGAAGCTTCCCCATTTTATCCGACCTTTTGTATCATTTTCCCGCCAAGGGTATGAGCCTGCCACTCACAAGACAGGCCTCAAAAATCAAGAGATTTGTCATAAAACTCATGCCAGTTTTAGAAATGGAATTGACGTTAGAGTCTTTCTTCTTGCCTTCAGCGCTTATGGTCAGAAGTGGCCAAAACTTGTGATATTTCAGTTGGCGAGAAGGTGCAGAAAGCTGAAAGTTCTTGCAAACCAGATACTCTGGGAGGAGTTCATTCTGGAAAAGGTTGACACGTGGTGTTCGTAAAAGACGTTTGCTCCAGGACTGGCAGCTGCTGAGTGAGGTTGACATTCTTCACCCATTTTCACCACTGCCCTAGGAGCTGTCCTGGGAGGCTGGCTGCCCTGGGCTCTCTGGCCCAGACTTCTGTTTCTCTGAGCCTGGAGGCCCTGAAAGCCCTTCCCACACACTGGATTTCTGGTGAGCCCATCTAGACGTCCAGGACAAGGAAGACCAGGGCAGACCTGTTGATGAGCATGCACAGAGCCTGGTCAAAAAATCTGGACTGTAAACAGAGCAGTTCAAGGATCACCTCAGAAAAGTAAATGGTAAAAACAGCTGGTCCTTTCCCGCTGTTCTCAGGATTCTGCATGTGGTTTTGCAGCTCTGCTTCCTTACGCGCTCTCAGGTGTCGCCAAGCTCCAGCCACTCGTTTGCTGTATGGACATGCCTCCATGGCCCCATTGTCCTGGGCATTGTGCAAAACACATAGTGAGAGCCCAAGAGCTCCCAAGCCATGTAGCCAAGAGTGAGCCAACGGAGTGTGATTAGCCCCATTTTACACAGGAGGTGAGACAGAGCAAGGCTCTCGCATGCCCATGGGCACAAAGGGAGGCTGCAGTGGAACCAGCAACTGGCCCCTGCTCTGCTGAGGCCTGGTCCAATGTCATGGCCATAAACTCATACTTGTTCCTTGGATCCTCTTTCCCTTGCTCCCTTTGTGGTTTCTCTGAGGCTTTTCACATTTGAAGCCGAAGAGATCTTTATTCTCTCATGTGTGTGCTTAATGTCTCCCTCCTTCTGCTAGTGTGTACCCTGCAGCTACATGCTTTATCTCTGCAAAGTATTTGAGGAGAGACTCTGTGAAAAGTAAATCTGCATTTCATAAGCAATAAGAAGCAGGGATTTGTCAAGAGCAAATTGTGTCAAACCGACCTGATTGTTTTCCTTGACAAGGTAAAGTAAGGAGCCTGGGGGCGGGGGTGCAAAGTGGTAGATGTGGTATTTCTTGACTTCAGTTAGGGTTTCAATAATTTTGCACATCATATTCTCATAAACAAACTAGGGAAATACAGCCTAGATAGAGCTACTATAAAGTGGGTGCATGACTGATTGGAAAACTGTCCCCAGAGAGTAGAACAAACAAGGAGTCCTGTGGCACTTAAAGACTAACAAATGTATTTATTGCATGAGCTTTTGTGGGGGATCGTCAAAGCATCTGATGAAGAGGGATGTTCTCCCATGAAAGCTCATGCAATAAATATATTTGTTAGTCTTTAAGTGCCACAAGACTCCTTGTTTGTTTTACTGATCTAGAATAACGTGGCTGCCCCTTTGCAACTCAGAGAGTAGTTATCAGTGGCTCACAGTCAGTCTGGAAGGCCATATCGAGTGATGTCCTGCGGGATCAGTTCTGGATCTGGTTCTGTTCAGTATCTTCATCCATGATTTAAGTACAGAACACTTGCATAGTTTGTGAATGATATCAGGCTGGGAGGGGTGCAAGTGCTTGTTTGGAGGATATGCTTACAATTCAAAATAATCTGGAGAAAATGGAGAAGTGATCTGAGGTAAAAAAGGATGGAATTTGATGAGGACAAATGGAAAGTACTCCACTGAGAAGGAGCAATCCCATTTTGTATGTGTGTATTGTATGAAAGACTGTGTAGGAAGGGGTATTGTGGAAAGGGAGCTGGAGGTCAGAGTGGATCACAAACTAATTTGAAATCAACAGCATCACAATGTTGTAAAAATAGCAACCCTGTTCTGGGATGTACTAGCGCATGTTGTAAGCAAGACATGAGAGCTGATTTTTCTGCTTTACTCCACACTGATTAGGCCTCAGCTGGAGCATTGTGTCCATTTCTGGGTGCCACGTTTCAGGAGAGATGTTGACAAATTGGAGGAAGTCCAGAGAAGAGCAACAAAAATGATTGAAGGTCTAGAAAACATGGCCTATGAGAGAAGACTGAAAAAACTGGGTTTGCTTAGTCTGCAGAAGAGAAGATGGGAAGAGGGGGGTCATGATAGCAGTTTTCAGGTATATAAAAATTTGTTACAATGAAGAAGGAGTAAAATTGTTCTCCTTAGCCACTGAGGATAGGACAAGAAGCAATGGGCTTAAATTGCAGCAATGGTGGTTGAAGCTGGACATTAGGAAGCTTTATTTAACAGTCGTGGTAACTACACACTGGAATAAATGGCCTAGTGAGAGTGTCGGATCGCCGTCAGTAGAGATTTCTAAGAGTAGGGGTTAGTTAGACAGACACCTGTCAGGGATGGGCTAGGTAATCCCTGCTCCTGCCTTGAATGCAGGGAGCTGATCTGTAAGATTGCTCACAGTCCCATCTTGCAATTCAGTGATCGTGTAACTTTTAACAAGAATGCTGGGTTCGGCGTACCAGTCTAAGGGTATGTCTACACTTACTCTTTAAATCGAAATAATGATGTTTTTTTCAGTTTAAAGTAGTGCATGTCCCCACTAGCTTTCGTTATTTTGAAATGAGGAGCTCCCACATTTCGAAATTAGGAACTGTCATTTCGGTATATTAAAACCTGCCTTTATTTCAAAAGGATGGTTAAATCGAAATTATTATTTCAAAATGATGTGTTATTTCGATTTAACTGTTATTTTGATTTAACACTTTTTGACCTTCTTCCTCCCAGGGTGCCCTCCACTTTCCATGTATTGGACGGGGGTATGGCCCTTCTTGGGGGCCATGTTGCCACACCTCCCATGGTGCCCCTCTCCTAAATAGAATTAGCAAGTCCTGTCCGTGGACATGCTAGCTTGATTTAGGTTTTTAGTGGGGACATGTTAAATCGATTTACCTTAAATCGATTTAATAATTGTTATTTTGATTCAATTATATCAATTTAAGATAAATCGATTTAACCCTGTAAGTGTGAACATAGCCTAGTATTCCTAGTAACCCCAGACCCAACAGCTGGTAATGATGTCCCCTGTGGTTTGGGACTCTGAGGCTCTGGCACCATGATTCCTCAGCCAAACCTTTTATTTCTAGAGCTGGTCAACATTTTTTGAACACTTTTTTTTTTTTTCCCCATTGAAAGATGGTCTTTTCTCCTGAAATGATACTTTGGCCTAAAACTGGTCAACTTTTAATTGTTTGTGAAAAAAGTGTGCTTTTTCCATTTTTCTTTCTGCAGAATTGTTTGAAAGCATTATCAAAAAATGGTTGCCAAACAGATTTTGAGAGCCTTGGTGATGCTTTCAATGTGTATTCCCCCGATTTTTATGTAAAAAGAATATTAAATGGAAGAGAACCAGTGGAACAGAATGAAACAAAAACACTTCCAGAAGCTGGCCTGGTCTTTTCAAAAATAGCTTGTCGCTTTTCATCCAGCTATGATTCTTTCCCAATGGTCAGGGGTCTAAGCAATCCAGTTCTCTGCCCTCTTCTATTCCCCTTGCCCTGCTGGAGTGGCACAAAGGGAGCAGAAGCCACCTGTGATTGCTTTGTGGGGGCTTCCCTGGTGCAGGGGCATCTGCAGCCTGGACAGAGCTGGCCCAGCCCCATCTTCCTTCCCGCTGGAGTGGTGGGGTGGAGACTGGGGCGTGCTGCAGTCCAGCTGTGCCCATGAACTGTTGCCAGCTGGTAAAAATTAGAGCAATCTGTAGGTTGTTCTAGCTGGGATTGGGGCAGAAAATCAGGGAGCTGTAAGTGGCTGCTGCTTATCTTGGCCGCTTGCCCAGGGTGGCAGTGTAGGGCAAGGCAGCGTCCTTTGCTAGGTGCTCCCCTGGCGCAGCGGAGGCAGTTGCACTCGGACCACGCAGCTCCCACAGCCCAGCAGGGATGCGAGGGAGCAGTAAGAGGACCTCTCCTCTCCTCCCTTCCCTGTGCTGGAGCAGGCAGCCTGGACGGGCACAGATTTCCAGCTCATAAATGAACAAACTTTTTCCCCCTTGCCATACCTATGGGCCACAGTTTATAATAGACTTGAGGGTCACAACTGGCCCCAGGCCTGGGGTTGGACAGCCTTGCCCTGGGGTGTTGCTCTCTGGGAGCAAGGGGCTGGAGAGGTGGAACAAGTGTGGGGCCAAGATACCCTGAAAATCTTTAACAGCGCCTTCTCAGCTTCCTCCACGCCACCCTTGGCTATTCATTCCCCCAAGGGACGGCAAGTCTCTTTTGTAGATGTCCCAGGGTGGCAGCACCCTCTCAGCCCAGGCCAAAGGCACAGATTTCACTGAGGTTTCGCCAGGGTGAATCTGGAGAAGGGAGAGTAGGACTGGCCCCACATTTGCTGATCATTGCTTCAGCTCTTTGGGGGGAAAAGCCAGAGCCTGAAACAAGAGAGGTTTGGGGAGATTCTCTCCAGTTCCTTGGGCTACGCAGCAAAGGCCTGTTAGGCTGGATTAGATGCTCCTGGCTAAGTCTTGCAGGACAAGGAGTTGGTCATGAGGTTAAGTCAGAAGCAGGGTCCTGACAGAGGAATGCTCCTGATGGGGCTCTTTGGGGAGGTCTCAGTGTTGGAAATCAACTTAACCTCTCATCTGTGGTGGGGATTTTTCCTCCCGGAGTCTCGGGAAAGGGACGCTGCTAGTCTCCTGGCTGTGAGAGATAGGCAATGATGTCAGCTTTCATGATTTCATTGAGTCTCACAGTATCTGATAGTTTCTTTAAGCCTTAGTTCCTGGACTCAAGTTATTTCATGAGAAAACGTCATTTGAAAATGGAGGGGGGAGAGGTATATTTCTAGCCCTTGTGCTTGTGGAGAAAAGCTGGAACGTGGTTCCTGGAAGCTCCCAACTAAACTAAAGCAGGCAACTAAACTAAGCCCAGCATTTCTTACTGGCAGTTCTGGACGGAGGGCTAGTGATAGGAGTCCCTGCCCCCTTCCAGCTCCTGGAGCGTGGCGGAGAGGTGCCGGCTGGTAGTGCGGGTGCCGGTTACCCAGGGCCAGAATCGAGTTTTGTTAATCTGGTGGCTCAAGGGTTCCTACACTAGAGGCCATGGGTGCTGCTGCAGGGGGAGTCTCTTCACTCTGCTTGGTGGCCAGGGGCACATTTCCTCCCTCTCCTGGCTCCAGGAGCTGGTAGCAGGGTCCTTGGCCAAGGGTCTTCTCTGCTCCCTCCTCCACCGTGAGCTGGGGCAGCAGCAATCAGCCAGAGCCGGGCCTGGTGCCGACGGCTCCGCATGCAGTGCTTTCACCAGCCAGGGAAACAAGGGGAAGAATATTTGGGTCTCCAGCCTGTGCTGCTCTTTTTACTACTCAGCAGATTGTGCTGGAGTCCTCCCGTTCGCTCCACTGGGAGCAAGCTTATCTTACCCCACGTCATGAATTTCTCAGCCCGGCCATTAATTAGTTTTGTTTCTTAGATAGCGTATTGCTGTCTGGTAATCCGAGGATTTATGGGCAGGCATGTTGACAAGCTGATGTTTGATTAATATCTGCCTGGTGTGCTGAAGGGGGAACTGCTATAGAAATGTTCAGCATCGTGCTGTTCTTTTTTTAAAAGAAAATCTCCCCCTTACCTAATTTCCATGCATCTGATCACTTTCCCCAGAGAAAGAAGATCAGAAAGGCGGTCGGTAGCTAGGAGCTGTAAAGGAAATCTCTCCTGTATAAAACTCAGCTGCTGTCTGTCATCTGAAAGGTACAAGTGCCAGCTTCCAAAATCAAAGACAGACTTGTCAGTCCTATTTGGATTCCAAACTTGAACGTTAATTAGGAAATTAATTTTCAAGAGGGACTTTTCCTTGACACGGACTTTTCCCCAGTTGTGCTGAAGTACCCACAGCTTTGCAAGTTTTTCTAAAAGCAGAACCCCACAAGTCATGTGTTTTTCACCAGATCTCAGGGAAACCAGGGCTTCCTGCCACCCCCCTCCTGTGCCCAGTGCCTGCCAGCAGCTTGTCTCTTGCTTAGCTCTACATATCTTGAGCCTCATGCTCAGGAAAGGGCTACAGCCCCTGCCTCGCAAGTCACAGCTCAGGCCCCGTGCATAGGTAGCTTTGCCATGCTGAGCTGGGAGGCCTCAGCTCAGTTCCTGCTTTTCTCTCGCTGTGTGACTCCTCTGGCCTGCAACAGGGGATTGTAGGCTAAACCCCATTGATGATTGTATCTGACTGATACATGAGTTCACCCAGGAGGTGTGGTAGGATACTCACTGGCTCTTCTAACACACAGACCAACGAAGCACTTGCACCCCTCGATTCTCTGTGAGCATGTGCCGCAACCTATTGACTGCATTGCCTGCCGGGTTGGCACCACAGGCACCGATTCTGCCACTGACTCAGCTCAGGGGGCCCCTTGTGGAGTGCCGGGTTTAAAGCGAGGCCAGATCTTGTGATCCACCTGGTAAAATAAAAACAGTCATGGAGCTAACCGGCAGGCTCAGTGCCCTCCCTTCGTTCCCTCTGCTCGCGTGGCGTAGGACTTTCCGGCTCACAGTGCAGGGACAGTCTGGTCCTTGGGGTTTGTGCAGCTCCTGGCACATTGGGGCCGCTCCCCTGGCTGGCCCTCAGACGCTCCCTAGTGAACGTGCCCAAGTGATAAACAAGTGTAAGAAGCAGAAGTCGTGCACTGCCCCGTCTGTCAGCGCAGGCAGCCCAGCACCTCGTCTCCTCTCGTCGACTGGATCTGTTGCTTTCTCCTGCGGTTTGTTTACTTGATGTGGTTGCAGTTATTAAATGGCTGTTTTGATAATGACATCAGCAGTGAATTAGATAAGACTGTCCAGGAAAGATAATCCCCGCTGGTATAAAGAGAGCACACATAAACACAAAGACAGAATCGCTGCTGAAGGAGGGAGAGGGAGCACACGGGAATCTTAAAGAGGTACTCTCAGGTGAAATCCAAGCTCATGTTACCGACGACAGCATGGATTAGACAAATGAATAAATTTTAAAAGTGGAATGTCCTGGCCCCCATTTGTGCAGTGTGTTTAGTTTGTGGATTTCATGCAGCTTGGGTGAGAAGAATGTGCTGGACACTTTTAGAGCTAGTTGGGCATTTTTCAACACATCAGGTTGGTGGTGGTTTTTGGCAATGCCAATTTGTCAAAAACCAAAGATGTTCCCCAAACAGGCTCAGCTTTGACAAATTTCCTGGTTCAAAAAAAAAAAAAAAAAAAGGTTGGGGAAAAAAACATTTAGAAATTTTCAGCAAGTCCTGTTGGGACAGTTTCCAAACAAGAAGTTTTGTTTTTTCAGTTCAAACCAACTTTTCAGGTCTCAATTTCAGCTGTGTTATCCTTTAAAAAAAAAAACCCTACCTGTTTAAAAAGATAGAAGGTCAAAATCAAAATGAAACATTCTAAAATAGTTGCAACAAAATGTTTCAATGGACCCAATCTGAATGCATTCATTTCTTTATTTATGGGCAATCTCCAAAACTCACCAGCACCAGGAAAACTGTTCCCCACCAACAATCACCATTTTCAGTTGGGGCTGATGGTTTTACTTTCAGGCAACTGGGCCCCAATAATGCAAGGTGCTCCAATCAGGCAGCCCCAGCTGACTTCACTCCACTCACGCCATCGGTTGGCAATGCCATGGTCTCATTCAGTAGCCCAGCATGCCAGGCTCGGTAGCGCAGATGCTGTTGGCAATGGCTAAAGGGGATCCGAACCAGCGGCGTAGCAAGGGGAGACGTGCCCACGTGCCAGGCTGCAGGAGGGGCACCAGGGTGGCCCTTCAAGGTGCAGGAGGAGAGAGGCAGGAGGCTATGAAAAGCACAGAGCCCCTGCACCCTCCCGTGTTGTGAAGGGCCAGCCTGGCACCCCCAGGGCAGTGGGCAGGGGACAGCTTCCCCCAGCAGAGCTAGGGGGGCCGGTAAGTGCCAGGGAGGGGTGCAGGGCCCTTCGTGGAGAAGCAGAGCCAGAGTCCGGTGCTGCCTCCTGGCTCCTAGTGTGGGAGGTTCCCTCTCTGCACGCTCACGCCCTGGCCAGCGCACGGAGGAAGAAAGCCCAGCTGCAGGGCAGCACTCAGGCCCGGTGCGGGAAAGGAAGTTAACATGGCTCTGATGATAATATCCTCCTGGGCAGCTGGGCCAGTGGCCCCTCGCTGGAGCAAGAGCCCTTCCTCTCCCAGTGCCCCGAGACCCAGCAACGGGAATGGAGGTGGCAGGAGACGGGAGTGGGGGTGAGGGATTTTCTCAGCAGCCATATGGTGAATAAGGGAGGGGGGGTCTTGTGGGGCCAGGCTAGCCTGGAGTCCCGGGGATGGGCTGCCTGGGAATGGGTGCGTGCGTAGAGGGCGTCTGCACCGAGGCTGAAAGCTGTCTCCAGCCCTGAAGGAGTAGGGGGAGGGCCAGGCTGGGGGGCTGTGACCCCTCCTCGAGCCCCCTACTAGAGCTGAACATAGAGACCCCAGCCAGGGCTTCCAGGTTCCCTGACTTACCTGGCTGGAGGATTCACAGCACAGCTGCAGATGGGGGATTCCCTTTCCCCCAGCATTGCCTGTGAGTGAGTGAGTGGGAGGGGACCCAAGGGGTTTCCTGGGGTGGGGGGTACAAGCGAAGGGCTGGATGGAGCCTGCTGGGGTGAGGCTGATGCCCCCACATTTCCTGTTGCAGCTGCAGAGGTTAAGTCAGTGAGGCTGAAAAATCTGCCTCCGGTCCTGAATTAGTCAAGGAGGAGAGGCAGGGCTGGGGGCTGGGGCTCCCCCCATCCCTAACTCAGCCTGCTGCTACTGTGCGTGGTGTGGCAGGCGGTGGGGATGGCCAGTGCTGCCTTGCAGGGACGAGGGAACAGAGCAGCACCTCTGTATCTTCAACCCCTGGCCTGCCAGGTGTGGGGGGCATGGGGCGTGGAGGGGGCACAAGTGTAGGTTTGGCTCCAGCTGCCAGAAACTCTCGCTACGCCACTGATCAGAACCTTTGAAATGGCATGATAGATTTTCAAGAAACGTATTTTAACCCTTTTTTAAAACCACACAAAACTAAATTTGGGGTCCCCTGACGGGGCCCCGGGAGTGTGTTGTCTCTTCGCAGGGGAGGAAATACTTAAAGCAACTTGTGAAATATCTGGCAGGGGGCAAAGGCACTAAGTAACCTATTAGGCTAGCGGTAGGAGGAGATTTTGCATGCCCTGTTGTTGCAGCCTGTTTGGCTCCAGGGTGTAAGAGAGACAAAGTGTGCGAGACCAACCTGGAGCCCTGGGCACTTTTAAAGACTAACAAATGTATTTCTTGCATGAGCTGTTGTGGGTGAGGTCGTATCTCTTACATGACCCACTTCTGTTTGTCAGACTCACCTAGCGGCTCACGAAACTGTCTGTGCTGTGGTGGAATCAGTGCTTGAGGCCAGGCGTGGCAAGCTAGGGGCTGGGTCAGCAGGCACACCTGCAATTGTGTTTGCTGACACGAGATTGCTCGTGCCAGTGTTGTTACTCAGATGGGTAAGTGTTCACAACACTGGGTGTGGGGTTTTCTGCAGACCATTCCCAACAAAGCCTTACATACTCCCTTCTTGCTAAAATGATCTTTCTCTGCTCACCGTTAAAACAACAAGGGGTCCTGTGGCACCTTAGAGACTAACAAAAAAAGACTGTGGGGGTGGGGGGAGCTTTTGTGGGCTGAAACCCGCCTGGTGAGACACACTTCTGTTCAGCGCACAGCTTGAAGAGGAGGGCAGACCCAGTGTTGCAGGGCGGAGAGCTCTTCTCGCAGTGGCAAAGGAACCCTATTCCAGAAATAAAGTCTGAGTTGACTTGCTTTCAAAACTGACAAATTTGACTTGTCAGATGCAAGTTCAACTTGTGGACAAGTCACTAAAGACAGATAATTGCCATAGAAACAGCTGCATCGCATTACTTACAGACAAGCACTTTCTACCACAACCATGGAGCATTGCTGAAAGTCTTTGCTTGTTTTAGTCCTTTACTGATTATTTAATTTAACAGAACACAATCTGAGGACCTTTCTTTTCTAAGCTGATTGTTAACTGTAAAAACTGCCACCATTTACATCTGCCACAGGACTTTGCAAACACTAAATCAGTTCTTCATTATTTTTTTTAAAGGGGCAGATTTCTTCCACTTGTGGAGAGAAAGTAGTAAGATTGTGCGAGCCTCAGTTTTATCTGCTTTCTTTCTTTCCAGCTTCCCCCCCCCCGCCCCTTTTGGTTTCTCTTCCAAGAAACTAGTAGAATTATGAGCTCAGGTTTTTAGGACTTTTATTTATAGAGCACCAGAAAAGTGTACTGTACTTTGCAGAACATATTAAAAAACAGGGTTCCTTTTGCCACATTTATGGACTGACTCAGAGAAAATATGACCACAGCAGGATAGTGCAAATGTAGAGTCTCCAGGGGCATGAGGAAAAACTTTTCCTTTTCTTTCTTTCTTTCTTTCTTTCTTTCTTTCTTTCTTTCTTTCTTTCTGTGTTTGGCTTGCACATTGCCTAGGGATACAGTGAAAAATTAGACATGGCATAAGTGAAGAGAGTTAGAAATCCTTAGCCAGCTAAAATGTCTCCGCTTTACAGCTACTGAACAGCTGTACAAGGGTTTATTACCCTCTGACTGGATTACACCCAGGTAAATTCAGCCGACATTGAAATTTATAGCTGCCTTTCAGGAAAAGATAAACACACTTTCAACAATCTGGATATCAGTGGAAATTTGTCCCTGCTGCTTTCAGTTGGACTTAACTATATGGTGGCTTGATCCTCAATACTCTGTGCTACCCAGACAGTATTACTTTCATTGTCCCTACAATAAGATGACCTAAATAGCTGATATCTTTGGTTTCTCCTCTCACTAATACAAGTGGGTTGCCATGTGCACTCATTCATTTTGGACCATTATTTATCTGTAAGTAAACTAGATGCAGAATCAGCTTTTTCCCTGGTGCACTCATTTATTGCATTTGCCTTGCTAACCTAGCAGGAGTACAGGCTGGTGTTCTCACTGTGCCCTCCTCCTCATTTTTTTTTCCTTCTTAGCATGCTTTGTATCAGAAGCTAGGAAAAACACAGCAATTTTTTTTGCAAGTGTTGCTGAAACAACATGGGCCTGATCCCACAAACCATGGACATCAGCAGGAGGTCAAACTGATCTCCTTTTTTGAGAAGATGGCTGGTTTTTTAGACAGAGAGAATGCAATGGACCTAACTTGCCTAGATTTTAGTAAGGGATTTGATACAATTCCACATGGAGAATTCTTAGTTAAATTGGAAAAGAAGGGGATTAATACGAAAGCAGAAAGATGGATAAGGAACTGGTTAAAGGGGAGACTACTTTAGGCTCTGCTGAATGGTAAACTGCCAGGGTGGAGGCAGCTTTCTACCAGGGATCAGCCTTGTAACCAATCTTATTTAACCTTTTTTATTACTGACTTTGTCACAAAAAGTGGGAAAATGCTAATAAAGGTTGCAGGTGGTACAAAGTTGAGAGGTGCTGCCACTACAGAGAAGGATCCGGATTTCATACAGGAAGATCTCGATGACATTGTAACCTGGGGGAATAGAGAGAGGATGAAATTCAAGAGTGGGAAGTGCAAGGTCATGCATTTAGGTACTAATAACAAGAATTTTTGCCATAAATTGGGGACGCATCAGTTGGAAGTGACAGAGGAGAAGAAGGACCTGGGTGTACTGTTAATCACAGGATGACTATGAGCCACCAATGGGATGTGGCCATGAAAAAAGCTAACGCAGTCCTAGGATGCATCAGAGGAGGTATTTCCCGTAGAGATAGAGATATGGTAGTATCGTTATACGAGGTGCTGATGAGACCCCCATCTGGAATATTGTGTGTAGTTCTGGTCCTCCATGGTTAGGAAAGATGAATTCAAACTGGAACAAGTGCAGACAAAAGCTACAAGGATGATCCGTGGAATGGAGAACCTGCCTTATCAGAGGAGACTCAAAGAGCTTGGCTTGTTTAACCTGACCAAAAGAAGATTGAGGGGAGACATTATTGTTCTCTACAGATACGTCAGAGGGATAAATATCAGGGAAGGAGAGGAATTATTTAAGGTCAGCACCAATGTGGACATAAGAACAAATTGACATAAACTGGCCATCAGAAAGTTTAGACTTGTAATTAGATGTAGATTGCTAACTGTCAGAGGAGTGAAGTTCTGGAATAGCCTTCAAAGGGAGCAGTGGGGGAAAAAAACTTAGCGGGTTTCAAAACCGAGTTTAATGAATTCATGGAGGGGATGGCATGATGAGACAGCCTGCTTTGGCAGCTGACTGATCTTGTCACCACTACTGGTGGTGGATATGCCAGTGGCTTAAGAAGGGAGGGTAGATGGGGTAGGTTCTGAGTTATTACAGAGATTTGTTTCATGAGTGTTTGGCTGGTGAGTCTTGTCCACATGCTCAGGGTTTTGCTAATCGCCATATTTGGGGTCAGAAGGGATTTTTCTCAAGGGCAGATTAGCAAAGGCTGTGGGGTTTTTTACACTTTCCACTTAGTATAGGGCACAGCTCACTTGCTGGTGGATTCTCTGTAAATTAAAGTCTTTCAGTCATGATTTGGGGACTTTACTAACTCAGTCTGAGGTTAAAGGTTTATTACAGGAGGGGGCGGTGTGGGTTTGTGGCCAGCGTTGTGCAGGAGGCCAGACTAGATGATCACATTGGTAGGAGTCTGTGAAACACCCGTGGGCTGGTCATGGAGTGGTCTGATTGGTCTAGGCTAGGCACTGTAGGCTAGATCCACAACAGGACACAGGCATGTTCTTGCAATTCCTATGCTTGCTGCTGCCTCCTAGATGCTGCAGCCTTAAGGCAGGTCAAGACCCCTTGGCGTGAGTTAGGCACCTGTTTGGGTTACAGGTCATTGTAATAAATCATAGATCCCACATCTCTAGTCAATCCATGATTTTAGGCCTTGTCGATGCTAGTAAAATAAATCTTCCATCCACCTAAGAAGGGTCATGGAGGGAGTCAAAAACTTGGTCTCTCAGCTCCCTGCCAGGAGCCCCACAGCCTGCCCCGGCTCCCTGCCAAGAGCCGGTGGACCAGTGCCTGGGGTTCCAGCAGCGGGGAGCAAGGTCCATGAGTCCACACCGCTCGTCCCTGCTTACAGCCAGGAGAAGAGACCAGCTCTCAGTTCTCATGGGGCCTTCCTGGCCACTTTCTCCACGCCCACACCCCACAGTCGCTGTAAGGGAGGCCATGTCTACACTGATACTAGATTACCCTAACTAGGTACCATATGCCCTACACGTCCCATCCAAGTGGTTTTGTTTTGTCTCAGGAACAGGGCAGCTTTGCTGGCAGGGATGGGGATACTGTAGTGTCTACACCAGCACTGGTTTGCTAAAAAAAAGTCTGACTTTGGTCAACAAAGCGGTCTGGTGTAGATGAAGCATTAGTGTCTCACAAAATTATGAGTTTAAGCTCCCAGGCCTGCCCTTTGAAGGTGTTGTACTGGTTTCCTTTGAGGCCAAGGGCCGATTGGTCTGTGAAATGTGGTGGTGTTTTTGTCTTTTCCCATTTTCCTCTGCAAGTTCATGCGAGAGCTTCGTGGTCACCTGGTGTCACCCACGCAGTTGTCACGGGAGCATGTAATGTGCTGGATGAAGTACATCAAATGTGCTAGGCTTGTGAGGGACCCATGGATTTCACAAGGAGTGGTGCTGATCATTGACGTAATGAAGATTGGGCTGCTGTTTTGCAGTTCTAGGAGGGTCTGGTGCCACTTTGATTGGGTGGACCCTGGTTTGTGGGGTGCTTCTTTCTGATGATGAGCTTGGAGAGGTGGGGAAGAGGGTGTTTGAAGGCCAGAAGAAGGGGTTTAGGAAAGATTTATTTCGGATTTGGGTCCCTATACACCCCAAGCATGGATTCTAGTTGTTTGATACTCTGTATGGGTTCCAGGGTGAGGAGCAAAAAAAGCAAGGAGTCTTGTGGCACTTAAAGACTAACAGATTTATTTATTGCATGAGCTGTCATGGGAAAATATTCCACTTCGTCGGACTCTTTGAAGGCATGGGAAGGTAGATGTCAACTAAGAGTATGGTCACAGTGGACTTTGTTATTGTATTGAAGCAGGTTCTCTTGGGCAACACATTGAATGATCCAATCTGCTTCTGTGGAGGACTGTCCTTGTTTGGTGAAGGCAGTTTTGAGAGTTTTTAAGTGTGTACCTGGGAGCATATTCTGTGGTATCTAAGGGTGTGACTATAGATGCCTGATTTCTTGGTGTGTTTGGGGGTGGTTACTGGGTCTGTGAAGGGAGATGTGGTGATCTGTGGGTTTCTTTTGTATAGTTGCCTGTCCTGATACCTACAGGATTACAACAACACTACCTGTCTGTCTGTCCATCCCCCCCACAAAGGATGGGATCTCTCACGCTCTATTTGTGACGGATTTTATGGTCAGCTGTTGATTGACCACACCCACACTACTCTAACCTCAGACCATTCATCATTATCTCTGGTTGTTCGGCCTAGTTTTCTATTTATCACCATTGCATTTTGGACTGTCTGGACACATTCTCTTACAAAGATCCTTTTCCTAGCTCTTCACCATTACACAGCTGTTATTCCTTCCATTCCAGGGGCCAGGCTCACGACTAAGCTTTTTGAGTCAAGGGCCATCTTTTTCTTCTGTTTGCTCAGCACCTAGTGCAATGGAGTCTTGGACCACAACTGGGCAGTGCAGTGATACAAATATACAAAAATATAAATCAGTGTGATGGGGTGGACAAGACCCTGAGGCCTCGTGCTGGATGCCTTGCAACCCTTTCATGCCCCACCCCAGAAAAAAGCAATGGAGAGGATCTTCCAAACTGTCTAGAGCAGCGACTTGGGACTGAGCCAATCAGAGAAGGGCTGCAGGGAGCAGCCAATCTGGGCCCACACCCCATATAAAAAGAGATGCAGTGACGAGCAGAGTTCAGTTGCTGCCTGGAGCCAGAGGCGGGAGGGTGGTATTCCTGGCTGGCTCACAGCGGGACCTCAGGCAGAGCAGTTGCCAGTAGAGACTTGGGGCACTAGAAGGAGCTCCTAGCTGACCGCTGTGACCCAACCAGGATGAGGTCTGGGGGTGAGGGTGAAGAACAAGCTGGCTTCATGGGAAGTGGCCCAGGGAATGGTAGCAGTGACACAATTTAATTAGCAATATGTGGCAAATGGCTGCTCTCTGGGCTAGGACCCAGAGTAGTGGATGGGCCCAGCTCCCCACCATGAGAGCCTTGGAATAGAAGTGTTGAGTGGCCCAGCTGAAGAGCTGAGACCACGGAGGGCTAAGGGTCCATTTGAGAGAGAGCCCAGAAGGGCTGGAAGACCCTTTGAAGCAGGTTTTGTGGTAGGTTTGCACCTGGAAGGGATTTATCTATTTATGGTTTCACATACAGCCTATCTATGACTCAGCCAGAGAGAAAGCAGAGGTGTGGGTACTCAGCCAAGTGGGCACTCGCAAGAGGCGAGAGCCGCCCCATCACCAATAGGAAGTAACCAACTGGTTTTGTGCCTCTTCAAGTAGAGAAACCTGTTACGTAACTCTGATTTGGTCAGAGCAGTCATCTCAAACTGCCTTGGGTAGCACCACGGCTTGGAACATAGGGGGATGTCCACACAGCTATAAAAGATCCTGGCTGAGGATCTTGGGGGATGTCTACATAGCTATAAAAGATTCCTAGATGACCTGGCTCAACTGTCTCAGGCTTGGGCTTCAGAGCTATAAAATTGCAAGGTAGATGTTATAGCTTTGGCCCTGAGACCTGCAAGGGGCCACGCTCAAGCCGGAACCCAAATGTCTGCACTGCAGTTTTATATCCCAGCAGCCCAAGCTCTGTGATCCTGAGTCAGCCCTGCTGGGTGGTGGGTCCTTTATGGCCATGTCAATGTGTCCTCAGTTCCTGGTCTTATTGAAATAGGTTGTTACTAAGGCAAGAGATGTGGAGCCAGCTGCAGATCTCAGTTCCTCTGGCAGAAATCCAGAATACCTCAATGAAAGGTGACGGAGTTGCTCTGTGTTTACACCAGTGGTAACCAAAGCAGAACCTGCCCCAAGCTCTTGTGTTCAGTCAGCAGGAGACGGACCTGCTTGTGTGGCAATAAGCGAGGTGTACCTGGTCACGCAGAGGTAAGAGCCCAGCCCACTTGGATATGGTTTAGCCTCCCATCAGTGATGGGGAAAGTCCTCCAGCAAGTCCCCTGAGTTTCGATTTGGCCCTCCTCCGGCCTGTGAGGTTGGCTGGTGAGAGGCAGTCTCAAGGGGGCTTCTCTCCTTGATGGTATTTTTGCTCACACTGACAAGCTGTAATCCACGCCCAAGCCATTCTGCATTAGTGTGTCCAGGAACTTAACACCGCAGTCTGAGCATTAGTTACTGTGGAGGGCTCGTTTCCCATTGGCACGTGAGCCGTTTAAGTCACCTGGGGTTGCTGGTTTGTCAGTACATAGATTGCAAGACTAGACAGGACCACTGAACGCAACTGGCCAGGTGCTCCTAGGGACTTGAACTTGCAGCCTTCAGCAGACCCTTACCCCTGTGCCAACAGCATACCTCTGACCAGCCAGTCTGACCTCTCCATAAGACAGACCATGCCCTGAAATAATTCCTTTAGAACAAGGGTACATGCATGCTTTATGTTTGACCTGAATTTGCCTAGCATCAACCTCCAGCCATTGTTTGGCCTTAGCCTTTTCGAAGCTAGATTGGAGACAGATTTGTTCTCCATGTATGTATTTTTCCCCACATTAGCACAACTAAAAGGTTTTGCAGATAAACCAAAGGCTTCCCTTTAGTCAGCTGAGCGGAGAGTCCCACTCAGTGTTAGCAGGTCATCGCAAAACTTCAGCCTCTTCCTCTTTTATAAACAAAAAGAAACAATATCCGCAGAGCTCAAAATGCTGCCGCAGGAGGCTGGAATCAGCCATGGAATCTGTCTGATACGAAGCAGTTCAGACACTGAAACTTGCAGAGCTTTTTATAGCAAGACAAAACCAGGGAAAACAGACGTGCTGATTAAAATGTTTTAGTCGAGTTCCAGTTAATTAGGCAATGAAAGAAAAGACATTTAGAGGATGTTGGCCTGGTGGGCGGAAGATGCACAGACCACTTTAATTCAGTGCTCCTTAACTTCTGAATCCTTACTTTTGCAACCTTAATGTTCTTTTAATGAAGGGTATGTAATGGAATTTCCTAGTTTAGAAAACACAAACTGGGGAAACCAAAAACTCTATCATGCAAAACTGTATTAGTCACCAACATGGGTCATCAGCAGGATTCAGACCTTCATCCTGTGACTACACTGGGAGCTCGGGACATGACTCCCAAGTTGCTTAGATCTATTTGCTCTAAGCCACCCAGAGTATGGACCTCTGGGGTCTGGGTGGGCTTGTACTCAGCATGGCTAGTCTCTGCCACCGCTCACTGGTCTCCATGTTTCTCTGGCTGCATGCTAACTTTTGAGCACACTAGTTTGCTGAGAGGTCATGCAAATATCTTTGCAAGCTGGGAGTCAGAACCTTGGCTCTGACTGTAGATGGATCCTTAGCTCCATAGCGCAGCTGTCTCCCATGTCAGCAGTAGCAGTATATGGACCAGCAACTGGAGGAGGATGCGAGGTATGCTTTGTCATTGGGTTTCACAGCTGTTTGCTGAGAAAAGAGGAAAGTAGAGTCAGAAATCCTGGGTTTAATTCTAGGTTTTAGAGGTGAGTGGGCTAGGGATTGTATTTGTAGGCCCTTATTTTTTTGTGTTCCCCAGCCTCCCTGTTTCCTTCTACTCCTGTTGATCCCATCTTCCTCTTTTCCTATCTCCTCCCATCCTCATCCCAGCCCCAGATCCTTCCAACCAAGACTGGCCTGAGTGGTGGGTGATTAGGCCGAGTGCCATAGGCACCAACATTGAGTTGTGCAGTATTGTCATATGTTTGGTTTTTTTGCATGACAGTTTTGCTTGGCGGCTTTTTCTTATTTGTGCCTTTTGCAAAGGGGGCAGAGGGGCTGGGTGTCAAAAATGTTTTCTAACCTGCTGGCAAAATACCATGGCCAGCCCTGCCCTCTTCATCATCATAACTCATCCCTCAGTATTCAACTTCTGTCTGTGCTCAGTTCTTGTGCCCAGTACCACAGTGGTCACCAACAGCAGCAGTTACAAGGACCATTCCACTCAGCCCCTGCTTCCCCAGGAAGTTGCATGGTTAGTCACTTTGCAAGGATGACACATGCCAACTTTGGTAGCACGTAAGAGCTATATGGGGTTGGAGCACTGTCAATCAATCAATCAATCAATCAATCAAATCATAGGGTTGGAAGGGACCTCGTGAGATCATTGAATCAATACAGACTTTTGTTTCAGTCTCTAACACCCCTCCACTGAGCATGGGCCAACTGAGATCTCACAGAGGGTTGTAAGTCAGACAAACTGGGCATATTCTCCCCGAGGGACAGCAAAACATACATCCCTGAGCCAGGGCAACTCCCTGATCAAGTCTCAAGTCCCTGCTCTGAAGTGGGGAGATCTTGGAGCTTCTCAATGAAAGAGTTGTAAGATTATTTTTTTTTAAATAGACAAAACAATGTGTTGCCTCCCACGCACATTCTCAGAAATTGTAAACTTGTCATCTTATACTTTCCATAAATCAAACCCAGCATGGAACAGTTCACCACAAACAGCTACAGGTCAGCAATGTTATAAGCAACTAAACCCCGGGTTTTACGATGAGATGGGCAGGGCGACTTTAGCAAAAAGCAGCACAGCCAGCTTTGCTGGAATAGAGATTTTAAATGTCAGTGTTTTAAACATGTGAAAGGAGCTTTCCTTTGGTTCTGAGGATGGTGAAATGTTACATGCCATGCCATTACATGAGCCATTAGCTCTTTGCTAAGCAGCACTGGGATGTTCAGCCAGCAAAATGTTGAATAGTTAATACTCATCAGTGCTTTATAATTAAATGGCTCATTAGTGCTAGTGCCTGTCTTCACAAGTGGCTGTACATTCACTGTTCTGTGATACGCCAACTGGAAATTTAAAATTACAAACTGTAATTAACATTGCTTTTGTTCAGTAGGGTTGCCTGAATTCAGTTTCATATGGGATGATGAATTCCCTCGGGCCTGAACTTGAATCATTAGAACAAGGAAGCGAAAAATACTGCCTAGAACAGGACTTTGATTCTAAATCATTGCCTCATGGCTCAGCGTCCTGTTGTAGACAGAGTGGAAGATGGTGCAGAGAGATAAGACTGTATTTTATAGGAGAAAGAAAACAGAGAGAGGCAAAGCGTGCAAGTTTGTTTTGGAAAACACAGGTGGCGAAAGTAAACAGAGACAGACTCCTGACTGCTGTCTAGACGGCATGGGGCGGTTGTATGGAATAGCTGGGAGCCCAGCTAACCTCCTTGAATGATGCCTATTCATGAATGTAACATTCACAACCAGCATTTAGATAGTAGCTATGCTTAAAAGAGAACAAACTGGCTAGACGAGTATGGCAACGACCTATTCTGAACACTTTCTTGCAGGTTGTGCATTCAAGCGCATGACATCAGTGATCTTTTTAATGCAAACATTATCCGTGATTAACTTTTATCTCTCACTTTAGCTTTGTGCCCAAAGAATTTCTGTTGCAACTGTTGGATTGTTGTAGAAATGTCAACATTTTGCATGAATTTATGTATATGGCACAAATGATGTTTTTCAAAAATATATGGGTACACATTTCAAATCTGAAATGAAAGACTAATTGCCACCCACTGAACTACTAACTTATGGACACTACAGAGCTGTGCTGAGAAACCTGAGTAGGACAAAAGAATCAGCAGAAATGCCAAAGGTCAGTCATAGATTGAGATCTTACCTTCACCTGTTTATTTTCAAAATTATAAAGAGAGCAAAAAAAGTTAAAATAATGATTTTACTGTGACCAAAAGCACTCCTGTGTTCACACCCATTGTAATAATCTTTGTATAACATATCCTTTGTGAGCTGTCATTTAAAAAATAATAACTCACTGGTCCATAATATGGTGAAATGCATATAGCAACACTATGGCTGTGTTCACACAGCATTTTTGTTTCGAAACAACCTCGTTGTTTCGAAACAAAAAAACCCATGTTCACACGATGCACAGTTGTTTCGAAACAAGGGGAAGCCCTTGTTTCAAAACAACTGTGTTGTTTCGAAACAAGTTAAACCCCACTTGGGGGCGAAACAACTCGTGTGAACATGTTGTTTC